>JAXCGZ010009550.1:115000-140499 GCA_037179515.1 Halocaridina rubra
TGATTCCTATCCACTCTGTCAATATCATGAAGGAATTTAAAAAGTCACCATATTCCCCCTCATTCTTCTAGCTCCGAGTAATTATAAGTCAAAGTCCCTCAGCCTGCTATTGAGTAAAGAAGCTTGGGCCTTCTTGCACTCGTACCCATTCTCACTTTACATTATGAGGTACCGAATTTCATCAGCCACTTTTCTGACCACTCATACTAACTATTTAGGTCTTCCTAAAGTTCTCTACCATTGTTCTCGTCTCTTACTTTCTTCACAATCTTTGCATCTTCTGCAAACATATTCAAGAATGAATTTACAGATTCTTGCAGGTCACATACGTATACAAGAAACAAAAGTGGCCATAAAACTGAGCCCTGTGGAACACCACTTCTAACCTCTCTCTCATCCAGTGATTCTCAACCAGGGGTGATCACACCCCTAAGGGGTGCAAGGCAGGTTCCTAAGGAGTGCGAGGATGCCTATGAATAATTAAAGCAAATATATTTTTATATATGCGTTATATTTTTCCAGAAAAAAAAAACTTTTTGCCTCAGCAGTGTTCTGAGATAGAGATAAACCTCAAGTTCTAAACCTAATTTCCTAATGAAGTGGCAAAGTTGCAACAGACTCGAGTACAGGGTACACGTATGTGATTTGGATGGACGAGGAAGGGACGCGTATAGGACACGTAGGTGACACAGAGAGAGGGAGGTTATCATCACGTCTCAGACCACGCTACCCGCACCATCAGTACGCAGTCTTCTGCTTGAGTGAGTTATGGTTTCCCTGTTTTAATAACTTTTTCTTATTGATACATATACAGTTGGGTGGAAGATTGGTTGTGTATTATTTCTAATTTTGCTTTCTTCACATATATTTAAATGGGCGATGGGCTGTTTATGTAATATAGATCATTACTGTAGCAGTGTAGACATTACAATACTTTCATAGTGTATTGTGATGGCTACAAATGTCCTGATTAAAACCACATATTTAAGTTTTTCCATCACATATTTTGGTGACAATTCATAAAAAGAAGAAGACACCTCTTCATGTATTGTATATACATCAACTTTGTATTTTTAGCGTTTTTTTTATTTCACCAATGGGGGGGGAGGGGTTGCGAGAACTGACTGCTGATTTGAAAGGGGTGCATATACTGAAAAAGGTTAAGAACCACGGCTCTAATCACACACTGTCTTAATCTAACCCTCTGTTCTCTTCCTTCTAAATAAGTTTGTATCCATTCCAAAACATCACCTATTCTTGCCATTACTTGCAGCTTTAAATATGTCTCCCATGTGGGACAGTATCAAAATGCCCTCAAAAAATTTAATAATCAGCAATTCGACCAGCCCTCTCTTTCCTGTATGTTCTGGCCTTTCTCATCATAAACTTCTAATAAGATTGTTACTTCTGTGTGTGTGTGTGTGTGTGTGTGTGCTTACGGGAAAGAGCCCAAAGCTCGCATCTTCCCGTCTCCTCATCGGTTCAATTTTGTACTTAGTGATAGTTATCATACCTGTCTTTAAAACTATGGATTGAGATAGCATTAACTACTTCCTCACTTAGCCAATTCCAATTATCAACTACTTTTACACTGAAAAAGTATTTCCTTACATCCTGAAGAGAAGTTTGCTTACGAAGCCTCAAACTATGACCTCTAGTTCTAGAGCCAGCCATATCAAAATATCGATCCCTATCCACTCTATCATAACCATGAAGGAATTTAAAGACTGTCACCATATCCCCCCTCAGTCTTCTAGCTTCGAGTGATAGTAAGTCTAATTCCCTCAGCCTCTTATCATAACTGAGATTGCGTGGCATGTCTTTGAACTTTTTCAATCTTAGCTATGTGCTTTTTCAAGTGCGGATTTTAAAAGGGGGCTGCATATTCATGTTTGGCCTCGCATAGGTTACATAAATATTTCTGAACATTTCCTTGTCCCTGTGCCTGAAGGCTACCCTTACATTTGATAAGAAGGCATAAGCTGCCCTTACTAAGCCATTTATATGTATTTCTGGAGACAAATCTGCCAGTATGTTTACTCCTAGATCTCTCTCATTTTCTGTCTCTTGCAGTTGTACTCCAGCCACCTAGCAGACAAGCTTGGGCCTTCTTGCACTTGTACCCATTCTCATTACCTTACATTTTGAAGTATTGAATTTCATTAGCCACTTTTCTGACCACTCATGGAGACTATTTAGATCTTCCTGAAGTTCTCTACCATTGTTCTCGTTTCTTACTTTCTTCACAATCTTTGCATCATCTGTATGTGTGTGTGTGAGATTACCTAATTGTGATTACCTAATCGTGTTTACGGGAAAGAGCCCAAAGCTCGTATCTTCCCGTCTCCTCATCGGTTCAATTTTGTACTTAGTGATAGTTATCATACCTGTCCTTAAAACTATAGATTGAGATAGCATTAACTACCTCCTCGCTTAGCCAATTCCAATTATCAACTACTCTTACACTGAAAAAGTATTTCCTTACATCTTGCAAAGAAGTTTTCTTACGAAGCTTCAAACTATGACCTCTAGTTCTAGAGCCTGCCATATCAAAATATCGATCCCTATCCACTCTATCATAACCATGAAGTGTGTTTGTGTGTGTGTGTGTGTGTGTGTGTGTACACATACAAGCTCTTCCATCCTTCATAACTCAATGTTGTATGGGAGGTGATTCATCAACAACCCAATTATCACAGAATTTTCCATAGACAAATATAGGAAAGCCCTAAAACCCTTTACGAAGGACTTACATGCAACTGCAAAATTAACATGTTTAAAAATTATATTATTCTAATTACATACTTAAAAACTGGTTACGGTCATTCTATTAAATTTCATTTGAAAAAAAAAAGGAAAGTCTACAACATTAACAGTAATGCGCAAAAAATCCGATCAAATTCTCTCGTGGGATGGCATTAAATTCAGAACACTTGCAGAAGATGCGTTTTCTTCGAGCTGGTTACAACTGGAACAGCCCATCGGTTGACGAGAAGTAAGGGGTGTGCGTATGTACGTACAACCTACTCACAGCAGCATATAAGTAGCGCAGACGTAGCCTTTCTTCATACATTTGGAGTTTGCGCCGAAAGCCCGAGCGGCTGCCAAACGGCAAGAGCGAAGAGAGCGGAAAAAAAAAGAGCGCTAGAAAGTGAAAACTTCGTCAGTAGTGCCACATCGTTGTATGGGTAAGTACCACGCTGTCCTATCTCGGTGCCACTACACCTGGTTATTCTCTACCCTCCTCCCTCCCTCTCACCTGTGACTTATCATAAGCAAGGTACATATTGCGTGTTTGATTTTAGCCGATTCTCAAGCGAGAGATCATTAAAAGTGAGGTGTTTTCACGTTCATGACTAGAAAAACTAAAGAGTTTTACTGTGAATGTGGTTATTTGTCAGCGAACAAGGAAAAAATCGCGATCGCACAAAAGGTTGAAACCCTCCTACAAAGGAATGTAATTTTAGTCTTTAAACGCACGTCTCGGGTATGCACCAAACAAAAAGTATTGACAGCTGGCTAGTGTTACCGCAGCTTTGCTCTTATTTTTACGCTTTCGCAGAGAGACTAAAGTATCACGTTTGGTGAAAATGTGAGTGGTGAGGACAATACATGGTATATTTGAAGTGTTCTGCACGGACACAACAAGCAATATAACCGGATATTATCGGAATTATGCCTCACATCATCTTGAAGCCGATTTATTATACATGTGAATGCATATTATTCTTCTTATCATTGTTGTTAGTATTATTTTCACCCTCATATTTTTTACCCAATCAAGTCCATAAAAATATTACACACAAAAATTAATATAATGAAAATTAAAAAAAATCCATCCATTAAATGTTCCTGATTTTTATATTTCATTTATATTTACGTGCTATATTACTGAAGACCTTTGTAATAATAAATATTATTATTATTAAACTGATATGCACCTTTTGCTAAATCTCTCCAGAGCCAACGTCTTCTACCTCCTCCCCCCTTTGAGTCATGATTTCGCAACCAGCTGTAACACCACGAGCGAGAGAGAGAGAGAGAGAGAGAGAGTCCAACAGTTGTTTGAAGTGATAATACATAACAAAGAAGATTCATAATGTAAAATTAAAGTTATAAGATATTTACTTTATAGAGTATATCACATATGAATATTATTTTTTTCACTACTAAAAAAAATAGCAGAGTATTTAATAAATTAGAGACCAAAATTTAAAATTATATATATATATATATATATATATATATATATATATATATATATATATATATATATATATATATGATTCTATTTCACGAGAAACACTTGAAAGTACTAGGGATCTCAAAATTTCTTTCAATTTCCTTATGTAGCCATAACCACTTATATATATATATATATATATATATATATATATATATATATATATATATATATATATATATATATATATATATATATATATATAAAGTACAAAATGGAACCGATCAGGAGACGGGGAGATACGAGTTTTGGGCTCTTTCCCGTAGGCACAATTAGGTAATCACACACACTGCAGATAAACTGTTTTGTTTAAAAGCAGTTAAGTAAGGAATCATAATAAATATAATTACTACTAAAAGCGCTTAAACTAGTTTGTTTAAAGATACTAAAATAATAATAATAATAATAATAACTACAACACAATGACGTTTGCTACAAATAAATGACATTATAGAAAAACTCTTAAGTAAATAATAATAATAATAATGCTCATCATCATCTATCAGATAAAGTATTGATACAAAAGCCAAAGACGCAGTAATATGTTATACTGAATAACTTACTTGCCAAACATCAGCAGTGCCGTCATCTCGAAAATTCTGCGAACTAGGAAGCAGGAGATTATTTTATTTTATTAATTTATTGCGCCAAGGCGTCAGACATTACATGAGTTCATACAAATAATGCTTCAAATGGATATAAAACCAAGAATTGAACATGGTTTACAGGGAGGTGTACATATTAATAAAACATTGCTGCATACTAACACACAACTCACAGAATGGCAGCAGAGTACATTATATGCAAAAGTAAAGCTCAGAGAAACGCAGAATGCACAAACAGAATTATATAGCAACATACAGAAAATATATGTATAATTCAATATAATTAATGGCCACCAAAGTGAGGAAAACGAGCAAGAATAACATCAAGGTTGTCATCATTAAGTAAAAATGAGCAGATCTGTATTAAGTTCTGACCTCGTGGTAAAACATCTCTCACTGCGGGGCACTGAAGACAATAGTGGTCAAGAGTGTTAGCATTAGTTCGGTCGCATAATGTACAGGAGGTGTACTGTGGCATATCTAGAGTCTGGGAGACCTGAGGAAGCAGGAGAGAGAGAGAGAGAGAGAGAGAGAGAGAGAGAGAGAGAGAGAGAGAGACAGGGATTCCCTGTTATGTAATCCTATCTCTCTAATTACTTCACATCCATATTTTTTCCTTTGTGTAACTTTCTGGAATTCTCTCTCCCTCTCTTATCAGTATACATCCTTATCTCTTTTTGTTCTTTTTAGAAGATATGAACCTCTCTCTCTCCTCTCTCTCTCTCCTCTCTCTCCTCTCTCTCTCTCTCTCTCTCCTCTCATCTATCTATCTTTGTAACATCAGAACTATACCATTTCTCCGTACTACATCAAATTCGATCATTGATGCTCCCATCTACACACTTTCTCTGTGCATAGCCAGGGAGCTAACTTCTTGTGCATGATGAGTCTGCATAAAAAAAAAAATATATAAAGTGGATCTTCTCAACCATTACGGTTTTTACCCACAACAATTTTTATTTGTCTAAGGAAAGGCCAAAACTTTAAAATCTAGCTGCTGCTGTATGATGACATTGCTAATCTACACTTCTAAGTCACTAGGAAAATTGTCTAGACTAAACTGGAGTCAACAGAGTCAAACATCAAAAATCTCTCTCAACTGAGCCACCCTATCACTCGAAAAACAAATATCTCTTCCCAATGGCCTTTTCCAAGTTCACTAAAATATTCATTGTTGTGAAGGTCATGAAGATGCCTACAAAAGCTCTTGCTTGCCTCAGTCATCTTCTCTCTTCCTTGGTGAAGCCTTACTGCCATCAACAAATATGTTTTTTATAGCGGGTTTATTAACTTGTTTCCACAACCTGACAGTCGCATTTCCATGTCTTAATGTTCAACCAAGTGATCTTCCCGCCAAAAAGAAGAGGGTTGTGTTTGTAATTAACCAAAATGTTATTAGGGACAACAGAATTATGCCAAGAGGTAACTGAAAAGTTTCACACAAGAGAGAGAGAGAGTGAGAGTGTGAGAGTAAAGGTGCGAGAGAGAGAAAGTTGATGCATCCAAGATTACCAGGCATAGAAGTGGATCATACTTATTGATCACGTGTAAAATCAAGTGAACAGATAAAAACTTTACCATGAAATCACCATCCTAGCCCTTAGTAGAAGAGGGAGTTCATGATGTAAAACTGAATCCATCCCTGAAATCACGTCATTAATTGGCTAACACGATGGTTGAATTGAGAGTGTGAGAGTAAAGGCGCGAGAGAGAGAGAAAGTTGATGCATCCAAGATTACCAGGCAGAGAAGTGGATCATACTTATTGATCACGTGTAAAATCAAGTGAACAGATAAAAGCTTTACCATGAAATCACCGTCCTAGCCCTTAGTAGAAAAGAGAGTTCGTGACGTAAAACCAAATCCATCCATGAAATGATGTCATTAATTGGCTAACTTGATGGATGAATTGAGGCCACTAAATGAGCTATTCCTCATCATAAACATTGGATGTGTTTCTTTTGACAGTCTACATTTCTATGAACAACAAATTCTGTGTTCTAAAGGCATACATTTCACTTCAGATTATTATTCTTGAACTAAGTAAAATTGCAGTTAAATCAAATGCACTGTTAATCTAATATTGCTTATTCTTTCTATAATGAGATGTATACAATACATTATTCATTTTTTTTTCTCCTGAAGCATACTGCAAACAATGTGGCTAATCCCTATTTCTCCTTTTTAGCAGACAGCAGTGAGGAGAGTAATCGTAAGGGGGGGTATAGCACTAACATGTGCATGCCCCCCCGAGCTGGAGAATCCTTAGAGAAAGTGACAGCCGCCCCCCACGTTGACCGTTGGGCGCGGCTGGGCTCTACCTGGCCCAGTTGACTCGCACGGGAACATCTGTGGACCAAGCCAAAGGGGGACGACACTGCTACTTCTCCCTCAATTAGCCATGTAGGACCTGATACACAAGATCCCACACTCCAGCCACTTGATGCACTCAGTGATGTTAGGTGAGTTACATAAACAAGTATTAATAAATATATTATATATACACTCTAATAATAATAATAATAATAATAATTATTATTAGTAGTAGTAACAGTGGGGTAAAAAGACCTCCACTTTCATATTCCCATTATAACACGTCAAAGGAGATGAGTGATAGAGATCAGGAGACTCAGAATCTCATGCCAAGTTTTGTTTTCTTTGCTACAATACTGCCTATAATAAAAGCAAAAATGTATAGGGTATGATGAAGTTTCAATAACTGTTCTGTATGTCAGTTGCAGTAATCAACCTACTTTAGCAGGTGTCACAAATTATCATAAAAACTTTATCTTCTTATCGCAATATCAATCTGTGTGCTTATGCATGGCCACATTATTACAAACACATAAACACAGTTTATTCTAATTAAGGAAGTTTTCAAGAGTTTCTAGTCTTTAACTTACGTGGTTTAAATTTTTATACTTCAGTGAAAGCAGCTCAGAAGTACAGGAAGCCAAACGAGTGGAAGTCGTGACCAAAGGATGGTGTTCGTCTTCCTCTGGATACCACAGTGGTATTGGAACTTCAGAAGTTAGCCATGGAGAGCTAGTTGCCTACGATGTTTCTTTAACATGTGAGGAAATTAGTGATGAAAATGATGACAGTGACTGGGATGAGGAAGAATGGCCAGTGGACAGACCCCTGCCTTTACCCGAATGGGGCTGTGAACGACCCGAGCTTAATTTTGGAAACCTCTCTCAGTATGAAAGTTTTATAATTCACATTCAAGAACATCTCCATAAAGCTTTGGCTACGCAGTGCTATGACACAGTCTCTAATTTTGTTGTGTGAGTATGTAAATCTCTGTGGACCTCTATATATGAAAACTCCTCTGGAAATAAGATATAATATCATTATTATATTCTTAGATAATGTGGTTAATTATAGCCAATCTTGCAGGTTTGGTGAGGAGTATGTCAGCCAACGAGAAGAATATCCATGTCTGGACGAATTTTATCGTGATTATGATCCTCCAATGCTACCTGGCCGATATACATGTGTAGGTCTTGCCTGTGATCTGGCAACAAAGTTATCTACCCTGGAAGCTCAGTATCCAGGTCTTAAAGATGCCACGTATCAGGTAAGCTCCTATCAGTTTATGCTATTGTTGTTCCCTTAGCTGCCTGGTGGAACAGCCCCAAGTTCCTCAGGAAGGTCACTGCCAATCCTGGGCTTTCCCACAGAAATATCAAAGAGTGTATGATGTGTTGTTGGCATATGTGGCTGTATGTGATGCTTTTACAATAAATATCAGGGGAAACGTTTTCACAAATTTGCTAACAATTACTGATAATTCATTCTTCAGTAATTCTTTAAGGAATAAAAGGATAAACCATGCTGGATCTTGCCTTTTTGTACCATCTGGATTACTTACTCAATAAGCCGTTTTTACCATCAGGATTACTGACTAAATAATATTTAATAATTTGATCATCTTTCAATCAAAATATCAAGCACATATTAAGAGCTGATATAATGATTTTTTTTAGTTTCATGCACCAACATTATTGTAAAAAATTCTCATGTTATATTTCAATTTTTTATTTAGGTTTCCTGTGAAGAAGAAATTGACAATGTAGACTGGTATTGTTCAACCGGAGTTCCACCCATCTCAACATGTGAAAAAGAGCACGTCCTTGTTTGCATTCGAATACGAATCTCAGATCGACCTGGAATGTTACTGCTTGATCCCGGTTATCACGTAGGAGAGCCCATTACCGTTATGGAAGATGGCTTATATCCACAATCAGGTATTATCAGGGCAAATACCACTAAGAGTAACATTATTCGGACATATCAATATCACTATATACAAGATAATCCTGCATTTGTAGTCTGGGAAGTACTTGAAGAACGAGATGGTGAAGTCATCCATGAGCATACTAGCCTCATACACACTGCCAGACCGTTCCTCTCTGGTATCGATGTGGCTGAAAGAAGGAACCTGGCATACCCCTTCAAAACGTTATTGGGTCGTGAACACACAGGAAAACTGAAGTGTGGACTATACTTTCCACTTCGAGAATGCAGTCAAACTAATATAACTTTCTTCCATTATCTTGATGGACTTCCTCACCATACTAGAGTACCGTTATTGTATTTTGCTAAGTCAAAAGACAATGCAGACGAAGAGGGGATGATAAGCCCTACAGTGGAAGCAATCCTGGCTACAGTGGCTAATGGATCATACAGGAGCATTGACGATTTGCGTGCAACCTTGGAAAGCTTAGCCAGTCTTTTACAAGATCAGGACTTTTTGGAACAACTTGCACAACTTGATAAAGCCATAGATAGCATCAGCAAAGACAACTAATACAATGAAACATCACTAATATGAATCAATAACCTACAAGAAATCAAACTGGAATGTGATATACCAATTTTCTTTACAATACTCTTCTGAGCTGAATTCAACTTTTATACTCGCTAAAATCAAGCTGTTTGCTCTTTTAACCTATATTACAGTGTTAAAGTACATTGCAGTTTAGCATATCTCTTTCCAGATATTTTTACATATTTTTCACATGTCTAACATATTACTGTATTTTTGTTCATTATTGTATGCAAAGACTCTCTATACTTCTATTATATTGTACATCTATCTTTGCTTATTTTATCTCAAAAATTTTATTCAGTATAACCAAAATAAGGCACTGGGGAAAATGGAAAGGCAAATTAAAAATAAAATTATAAAAAACATTACTGTATTGCCTTTAACTTCCCTGCTGCTTAAATTCAAAAGATTTATCTAATTTATCGATATATGATATATTTAAAACAATATGCTATGTGATGTCCAAGTTTATATGCACTATATTTCACCTAATGAACAAAAATGGTGTCTTTACAAAACTGTACTCCAAAAAAAAAAAGAGAAATTATTCTGTATACTACATTCTATTGGTACCTTCATCCCAATTAACAACTAGACAACTTGTTAACATGCACCATTTTATGTGTCAAAGTTAGTCCTCATTTGAATGGAAGTGGATACAGACGTGTTGTAGCGGGGGTATTAAAATTGGATAGCCTTCCTATCACAGCTCAAACCTACATTATTCGCTTCTTGTCTCTTGCGATCTACCAGTGAGCCACTATAATTTGACAAAAGCATGACAGGCCATACATCTGACTTGAACACTTACCTGCCAGTTTTTTAATCAGAGCAATAGTCTTCAAGATCTATTGCTTTGAAGATATGTAACATTTTCAAAATATGTGCAATATTCATAGAAAAAACTCGCAAAAAATACAATAATGGAAATAAGATTACAAACATCCCCCATGAAGTTTACTTTAGCATAATGTACACCAAAAATTCCATCTCATTCCATTAAAAAATAATTTTACCCCTGTGCCCCCCCTTAAGGGCATGTTGTCACAACCTGTATTCCCCTTCTACCCTCCAGAGTAGTTATGTCTCTTATTTGAGAGCAACTCTAATTCAGAAGGGCTATCCCACCACCAGATAAAAAGAATACAGAAGCTCCCCTATTTACGAACAATCGAGTTACAAACATTCACAGATACGAACAAAAGCGTACCCACTATCTACCCATGTATTAATATATGTATTACTGTACTGTATTATTACAAGTATAGTATTAAAATTCATTAATACTGCATTCTCTATGTTTTATGTAGTAGTAAAGTGTCTGTAGCCTAGGTACTGCATATGTATGTAATGTACAGTGCTTTTTTCTTTTTCTTTTTTTTACCTAAAATCAACTTACGAACAATTCTATTCATGAACGGACTTCTGGAACCTAACTCGTTCTTAAGTTGGGGGGGGGTGTTTGTATTGGCAGGCAGTATGGAAACTTAGGAAATTTTCAGTTCTATACATGTATATGGTATGGATCAAGGTATGACAGTTTTTATGGATCAAGGTATGACAGTTTTTATAAGTACAAGTAATCCCTAATGTGGGATCACCTAGATTTAAAAACTATAACCATACTTGTAAGTAATATGCTACATAGTAGTAAAGTAACGTAATAACAACTAAAGGCGTATTGTTTTATCTCTAAGGAACAAACCTGGTATGTAATGCAGAGCCATATTTTATCCATGATGTTCATGCAGAGTACTGTACTTCAATTTACCTCACACACACCAAAAACTTATGTGTATTGAAGGGAGTACGAATTACTTAGATTAATATTAGCCAAGAACTAATAATATACCAAGGAAGTGCAGTGTTAGGCTGTATCGAAGTAGATGTTTCAAAATAACTTCCAGGAATCAGATCTACCAACCTGAGGCTATTACCAGCTATCATGATATGAAAGAATATAGAATATTTATATAGCTATACAGTATTATAAAACATGCTCTAAAGTTCAAAATGTAAATATGGATTCGTTTCAATAGATCTCTATCTTCACTATATACTTTTACAGGTAGAGTATAAACTTAGCTAGTATTGGAAACAAATACAAATAGGAGTAAAGTAGAGTAACCCCAGGCTGCTTTTGGTTTATTCATATCTACAAGGCAAGTCACCTACCCTAACCTAATCCAACAATTTATGATTTTTTTTTACTTTAACATGGGGTCCTGGGGGTAACACATCTTTACAAGGGATTCCAGACCTTCAGACACTTACAATTTTGATATAGTACTGAACATCAATAAATAATATTAATTTGTTTGGCAATTTCACAAGAATGCAGAAATACAGTAAAAAATACAATCACTTCCTTAAATTTACCTCGAGCCTCCAGGCAGCCACATGGTATACAGTATATGTCATCTGCACACATAATATAGTACAGTACTCCTAATCTGATCTTATGAACTACCCATGAATTAGGATGTTATATTCCTGGTACTGATATCTAAGTACAGTCACACTTTCCAATAAAATATATTATTATTATTATTATTATTATTATTATAAGTCAAGCAAAGATAGAGCTGGGAAATATCAGTGACTATAAACCATATGGCTCCAACAGGGGAAGCAACTTGGTGTGGAAAAGGAAAAGGAGATGACAGAAAAAAAAATTATAAAAAATGGTAAAACTCGGTATTGCAATAATGGGTAAGTAAGCTATATGTTAGGATATATTAGTTTGGGTTTGTTAGTAAGAGATTATATCTTCACCATCACTGTCCTCATGTCCCATAATTATTTGTATCAATTATAATACTGTACTGATATCAAGTAACTTTATAGTGTAATGTAGCCACCTAAAACAGGATTTGTCAATTAGGAGACAATTAGTGTATGAAAGACTATATATTTTAGTCAATTTGCCATCTATATATCCTAAAACAGAAATACTTCTCCAATGATGACTGAGAGAAAGGGGATGAAACAACTGTATTTTGTCCAAAACTGAATGAAAATCTTTGTACAGGTATACTCTTATTTACCGTCAACGTCAGGTCAAGGAAAAATAAAGCCATGAGAAGGATGAGGCACTCTGGGTTAATACAGAATGGTGACCCATGAAAGAGATTACATGCAATCAGTGGTAAAAGTAGAGGGGCATGAATGGAGGAGGACAGGCAGAGTGCCAGTAAACCTTCTGGTGGGCCCATAGGCATGTAGTGTGCCTAGGGGGGTCCAATGTCACGTCTAATATGCACTCCCCTGAATTATCACTCCCCAGTCGTTTTTATACTTTAATTTCCACTCCCCAGTCATTATTATACATAAAAATAACACTCCCCCGGTGTATATTATATGTGTAATATACACTCCCTCTGAATAATATGCACTCCCTCCCTGTGTTTCGAAAGAGTCCGAGCTATTATGATTGAAACGTTTTAATTTTTATTATAAGTTAAAGTCGACTCCTGCCAGCACTAACTGTGGTCAGTCCAGCAGGCCATATCACTGAGTGCACTCCTCTCACTCTGGCCTAGTCCCAGCTGCCAAGGATTTACACTACAGCAAGCACTAAGTATTTCAAGATATTTTTACCTTCATAAGCAGCCATGCATATCCTGATGGTTTACTTGATAAAGGAAAAATAGCACATTTTCAACGTGCTTGTAAACCAGGCAGGTTAGGTTAGGTTATGTTGGGCAGAGTACAAACTAAACAATAACGGTGTAATAATTATAACAGTGTTATAATGTTATAATCTTAGTAGTTCTTTTGTAAGAATTTATCAATTTTTTTTTTAGGATTTATCAATAAAAGTAGTCCTGCTCCACACACTGACCTGGCTGTTTAACATGTAAATATATCTTTTATATTTTATAACTTGTAATATAAAATAATTGAGTGTATGAAATGGTGGCATGGTTGAGTATTATGAATACAAAATTATAATGCACAGGCAAAATACAAAGCAAATTACAATAACAGTGTAATAATGGTTTAATTACTTTGTAGTTCTTTTGTAAGGATTTATCAATTTATTTTTAAGATTTATCGATAAAAAAAATTTATCAATTGGAGTACCTCTATTCCACACACTGTCCTGGCTGTTTTAAATGTAAATACTTATATATTTCTACTATAGAAAGGGTTTGTTAATAAAATGTATAAGAAATATTTATATATTTTTACTACCCACGACGTTGGCTGGGGGAATGCAAATAATTCAAGGGGAGTGTTAAAAAAAAAATTATAAAAAGGACTGGGGGAGTGGAAATTATACGTATAATATTGACTGGGGAGTGCAATTTCTGAAGGAGTCCTTATTTAATGTTACATGGACGCATGCCTATTTGGGAAATTTTAATTTGTAATGATGCAAACTACAGCATTTCTGACTATTTTGGCCATATTTCTGAGGATACATTTGCTAAGGCAACACAGTCTAGGCCTGTAATTAAACTGTATTTGTTATCAAAAAAACTGCCTCCTCTCTCTGATATTGATGTCTTTGGTGACAGAATGAACACTGAAAAACAGGCAAATTTTACTGATGGCTATTACAGTTGTGCGCAAAAAAGTGGCCATCTAAAACAACCATGCTTTAGTATTTTATCAAACAAGAAAAACAATTTGAACAAATAATAAATTAATTTCTCAGCTGTCACAGTTTATTTGAATTTTTATGCCACATTCGAGAGTAACATTACTTGAATATACTGGTGTCACAGCTGCAAAAAAAAAAAAAAAAAAAAAAAGTGTGACATGAGTTAAGTCGGAGAAAGAGAGTGGTTGTACAATATCCTTGCCGGTAAGTAAGGACTTGGGGAAGCACAAATTTTCTAAGGGGGCACATGCCCCCCATATTTTTGAACTGCATATAATTTAATATTGCAATACATGCGGCAATGTCAAACCATATATTAGCCTACTGACACAAGTTAGTATAAAAGAGAAACAATTTAAAGAAAATTAAAAGTAATTATTTTAATAATTGGAGGATAGTTGCCACTTTTCCTGTTCCGGGCCAAAGACTGAAGATATTTTCAGTCCATTCCAATTAGGTAAATAGTGCTTTACGACTGACTGATTTTATTAAAAAGTAGAAAAGTGTCTGTGCACCTACTCTGTCTATATGCTAAAGACAATGAGCATTTATCACCCAAAAAATTATTTTAGCTTACTATTACTGAAATGTATGTACAGAAGGAATATATAAGTAAAAGATGATGTCCATGTCACCCACGACAATATTTAAAATTATGTGAAATTTTGGTAACTTAATAAATAAGAAATGTCAAGACTACTAATGGTGCCGAATAATACATCAATGAATATCACATTATATAATAATAATTTTTCAATTGAAAATTCTGGATCATTTCCGAAAATAAGGTAACGTATCAATTATGCTAATGAATATATGCTGTGAATGAGGGGGTTAAGAATACTCCTCCGTGTTCCCCTGCGTGTCGTAAAAGTCGACTAAATGGGGCAGAGCGGGGGGACTGGGAATCCCCTCCTCTGTATTTTACTTCCTACAAATAGCCAAGAGATGTGGGGGTATTCTGGCAGGAGAGATCCAGCCAGAACCTTAATAATTGGGTCTCTGAATGTGCGTGGTTGTGGTGTAAATGAAAGTAAGAGGGAGGTGATAGGGAGTATGTTTGTGGAGAGAAAGATAGATGTACTTGCATTGAGCGAAACTAAGATAAAAGGGAATGGTGAGGTGACATTTGGGAGAGTGGTAGGTAGGGTGTCTGGAGTTGAGAGAGGAAGAGAGGGAGTGGCTCTGTTATTAAGTAATGAGATGGATAAGTGTGTGGTAGAATGGAAGGAAGTATTTTCTCAAATAATAGTGGCTAAAATGAGGCTGGGATGCGAGGCTTGGGTGTTTGTGAGTGCATATGGCCCTGGCAGTGAAAGAAGTGAGGTAGAAAGCGAAGAATTTTGGATGAAATTGAACGAGTGTTTGGAAGACTTGGGAATAAATGTGAATGTGGTGTTGATGGGAGATTTAAATGTTAGAGTAGGGAATGAGCCAGTGGATGGTGTAATTGGGAAGTTTGGAGTACCTGGTAGGAATGAGAATGGAGAGAAAATGATAGAAATGTGTATTGAGAGAGAGATGTTGATTTCTAATACTGCGTTTAAAAAGAAGGATGTGCACAAGTATACATGGGTCAGAGTGAATAATGGAAAAGTAGTTCCCAGAGCATTAATGGATTATGTTGTGGTGAACAGGAGGGTGATTGGAAAAGTATTGGAGGTGAATGTAATGAGAGGAGCTAGTGGTGGAATATCTGACCATTATTTAGTGGAAAGTAGAGTGAGATTGGGAGAAAAGTGGAGAAAGAGGAGAAGCAAGAGAAGAAGAGAGGTGCTAAAAGTGAATGAATTGTATACAAAAGAGAAAGACTGTGAGTATTAGGCTAGTGTGAGAAATGCGTGGAATGTAGTTAAAAAGAAAGTGGAGGCGGGAGTGGAAGAAAAATGAGGTTATGAAGTGTGGCGAGGCAGTGTGTGGAAGGAGATCAACTGGTGGAAGTAAAAGGAAAGGTAGTGAATGGTGGAACGAGAAGGTGAGTGCAGTAGTGGCAGAAAAGAAACGGGCTCACGAGGTATGGTTGAGGGTAGGTAATGTAGAGACATATGAAAGGTATTGTGCAAAGAGGAGGTTAGCGAAGCACGTGGTGAGGGAGGCAAAGAGAGAAGCAGATATAACGTGGGGCAGATGCTTGTCTGAGAATTTTGAAAGGAATAAAAAGATGTTTTGGAAGGAAGTGAAAAGAGTGAGGAAAGGTGAATGTGGTAGGGAGGAGAGAGTGAAAGGAGCAGATGCGAAATTGCTAGTGGATGAAATAAAGGTGAGAGAGAGATGGGCTGAATATTTCAAGAATTTGCAGAAAGAGGAAGATGATAGGGAGGCAGAGATTGTGGCTGTGGAAAACGAATGGAGAATGCCAATGTTAGGCAATGAGAATGATAGAGAAATAACAAAAGAGGAGGTATATTTAGCACTGAAAGCAAAGAAAGCAGGTAAAGCACCAGGGATAGATGGGTGTCATGCTGAATGCTTGTCAAAAGGTAGGGAGGCATTATAAGAATGGATAGTTAGGTTGTTGAATGTATGTTTCAGGAAAGGGAGGGTCCCAGTTGATTGGAGGAGTGCATGTGTAGTTCCACTTTACAAAGGGAAGGAAGATATGTATTAGTGTAGTAGTTTTAGGGGAATTAGTTTGTCGAGTGTAGTTGGTAAGGTATATGGAAGAGTGTTAATCGAGAGAATTAGGAAAGGTACTGAGAGATTGATTGGGGAAGAACAGTGTGGATTCAGGAAAGGAAGAGGATGCGTAGATCAGGTGTTTGCAGTAAGACAGGTATGTGAGAAGTTCTTGGAGAAAGGTAGGGACACTTTTTTGGCCTTTATGGATTTAGAAAAAGCATATGACAGAGTAGATAGAGAGGGGTTGTGGAGGGTGTTGCAACTGTATGGAATAAGTGGATGTTTGTTGAATGCGGTGAAGAGTTTTCACATGAATAGTAGAGCATGCGTGAGAATTGGGAAGGATATGAGTGATTACCTAATTGTGATTACCTAATTGTGTTTACGGGAAAGAGCCCAAAGCTCGTATCTTCCCGTCTCCTGATCGGTTCCATTTTTAGACTTAGTGATACTTATCATACCTGTCCTTAAAACTATGGATTGAGGTAGCATTAACTACCTCCTCGCTTAGCGAATTCCAATTATCAACTACTCTTACACTGAAAAAGTATTTCCTTACATCCTGCAAACAAGTTTTCTTCCGAAGCTTCAAACTATGACCTCTAGTTCTAGAGCCAGCCATATCGAAATATCGATCCCTATCCACTCTATCATAACCATGAAGGAATTTAAAGACTGTCACCATATCCCCCCTTACTCTTCTAGCTTCGAGTGATGGCAAGTCTAATTCCCTCAGCCTCTCATCATAACCGAGATTGCGTATTTCTGGCACCAGTTTCGTGGCATGTCTTTGAACTTTTTCAAGCTTAGCTATGTGCTTTTTCAAGTGCGGATTCCAAAAGGGGGCTGCATATTCGAGTTTTGGCCTCACATAGGTTACATAAATATTTCTGAACATTTCCTTGTCCATGTGCCTGAAGGCTACCCTTACATTTGATAAGAATGCATATGCTGCCCTTACTACGCCATTTATATGTATTTCTGGAGACAAATCTGCCAATATGTTTACTCCTAGATCTCTCTCATTTTCTGTCTCCTGAAGTTGTACTCCAGCCACCGAGTAGTCAAGCTTGGGCCTTCTTGCACTTGTACCCATTCTCATTACCTTACATTTTGAGGTATTGAATTTCATTAGCCACTTTTCTGACCACTCATGCAGATTATTTAGATCCTCCTGAAGTTCTCTACCATTGTTCTCGTTTTTTTACTTTCTTCACAATCTTTGCATCATCTGCAAACATATTCATGAATGAATTTACAGACTCTGGTAGGTCATTTACATATACAAGGAACAAAAGTGGCCCTAAAACTGAACCCTGTGGAACTCCACTACTAACTCTTCTCCATTCAGACACTGAGTGTCTTACTCTAACCCTCTGTTCCCTTCCTTCTAAGTAAGTTTTTATCCATTCCAAGACATTTCCACCTATTCTAGCCATTGATTGCAGCTTCCTAATAAGTCTCCCATGTGGAACAGTGTCAAACGCTTTCTGGAAGTCTAGGAATATGCAATCTGCCCAGCCCTCTCTTTCCTGTAAGATTTGGCTTACCTCATCATAAAATTCTAATAAGTTTGTTACTGTTGATCTTCCTTCTCTGAAGCCATGTTGCCTCACTGACAAAAAGTTGAAGGATTCCAAGTGAAGAGAGATATGTTTCCTTAGTAGTTTCTCCATAAGTTTGCAAACTATGCTGGTCAAGGAAACTGGTCTATAGTTCAGAGCCGTATCCCTCCTTCCCTTTTTGAAGATAGGTATCACATTTGCTTGAGTGATTGGTTTGAGATGAATCTTGGGTTACGTCAAGGTTGTGTAATGTCGCCATGGTTGTTTTATGTACACATGGATGGAGTGGTAAGGGAAGTATATGAAAGAGTATTAGACAGAGGCTTGGAACTAGTGGGTGAGGAGGAAGGGTTGTGGATATTAAGTCAGTTGCTATTTGCGAATGATACTGTACTGATGGCTGATACTGAAAATGAATTGAATCATTTGGTGACTGAGTTTATTAATGCGTGTTGAAGGAAGGAAGTTGCGTGTGAATATTGGTAAAAGTAAAGTCATGAGATGCACGAGGAGTGTTAATGTTGGCAGACTGAATGTAGGAGTGAATGGGGAGTTGCTTGAAAAAGTTGAGAGTTTTAAGTATCTGGGGTCACATGTGTCAAGGAGTGGACGAGTGGATGTAGAGGTAAATCACAGAGTGAAGGAAGCTAGTAAATGTCTAGGTGGGTTGACAAGCGTAATGAGAAATAGATATTTGGGAATGAATGCAAAGAGAAGGATATATGAAGGTGTGATTTTGCCAACAGCATTGTATGGAGCAGAAACTTGGAATGCAAGAGAGGATGAAAGAAACAAGTTGAAGGTAATGGAGATGAGGTGTTTGAGAGGTATGATTGGTGTATCTAGAATAGAAATCAGGATGTCAGGCAGAGAACGGGTGTTGGAATGAAGCTGTCAAATAGGTTAGATCAGAAAGTGTTGAGATGGTTTGGCCACACGGAAAGGATGAGTGATGAACGATTAGTGAAGAGAGTGTGTGGTGCAGAAGTGATTGGAGTTAGGTTAAGAGGGAGACCTAGAATGAGATGGATGGATGGCGTGAAAAGAGCACTGAATGCACGTGGAATGTCAGTGGAACAGGGAAGAGTGTGTGCAAAAGATAGGAATGAGTGGAGGAAGATTGTGCATATATGACGCGGCCCAAAGGGATTACTCGCACCTACTAGCCCAATGAACTGTGGTGGACGGGTGTGAGGGGAGTTGCCATTTGATGAAGCGGTGGGGGTAAACCAGCTGCAGCTGTAGGGCCTCATTGTAGAATATCCTCGTACACCTACCATGTGGGTGACCCAAGCAGGGTGGAAGGGGGGGAGACGTGGCAACCCTCTATTCCCAAGGAGCTGAGAGGAGTGGTTGAGGTGTGTATGTGGATCATGGTGAATGCGCATTTCTTGGCTCAGCCACCCCCCTTACAAGGGGAAATGAGGCTTGTGTCTATGTATATGTAGAATGCAAATGGCTAACTATAGTGTATAGAGCTAATGAAGAAGCATGGCCTTCTCTCCAACTTAGAAAGATGTTTTAAAATTTATAATATGTCTGCAGTCGCTTTGTTGTCACTTGACTTGTACTCTTCATCCCAGGGACTGCGGTAGTGCAGTGATTTGAGTGCTCAACTCTGAAAGTGATAAACCCAAGTTTGCACCCACTGCAGGGCATTAGATAGGGCTTCCAAGCTCTATTTCCCTATCCAGCCTGGTGGTATCCACCTCCATTCGATTGGGGATTAACAATAACATATAAAATAGCATATAACTTGTACTCTCCACCCCAAACATTCATGAGCACTATTCATTCTAGGAATAGTGGAGGATGGGCGAGTTCTGATATAGACATACTCTAACACAAAAAAAAATTTACTTCGTATAACCAAACATTAAAAGGCATATAATTCTCCTGATAACTCTTAACAGTGTATATCTAATCTACTAAACACAATATCAGTATCAGTGTATGTTAAAGGCCATAATATCATGCGTTGCTCTGTTAATTGTCTATTTAAAAAATAATTGCTTTAAAATATTGTATTACATAGCCTTGCAACTCACCCACATATTCCAAAAATTTATTCATAATGTAAAAAGAACTTTCCCCTTTCTCTAACTTTACTGCATACCTAGACATCGTATACAAAATATATTCCATACTCTTTGACAGCTCTCTGTAGGTGATGAAGCACTGTTGTCAGCAATTAATATGTTTTCAATGATGCGATATTAATTTTTTTCAGCTACTGCTAATATTTGTGATAGACTGATTTCCTTTCAAAAAGGCCATGAACACCATAATGTTTTAAAAATATGCTAATTATCGGCTCTTGGGTGAAAATAATGAAAACTAGCAATTAATGAGTGAAATGAAAATATAAGTACAGTACAGTAATTGGAAAATATATTAAAAAAAAATAATGGCAAAAAACTGGCAATTACCAACTAGATTTCTGGTAACCTAATGCTATATTATAACTCTTTATTTTATTTCTAACTGGAAACTTTGACTATCAAGACACTCTCTTAAACAAACTACCCTAATTCCAATATAAAAATATTAAGTCAATTATCAACTTGTTGGTGAATGAAAAAAACATCTTATCAAGCCTTAAGAAAATAATTAGGAGAGGGATCTTATAAAGATAAGTAGCCCCACGGTGCTTTTGGATTATTCATACTTAAATGCACTACCTTACACTTTATGGGGTAATTTGATTTCACATGAGGTCCTGGAGTTACTTATCTTTGCAAGATACTAGAAGTAAATAATATTTGAGTTCTCCCAGTTTAGAAGAACAGAGGTAAAAAAAGAGACACTGTTAAATGCTTACTTTCACACCCTCAGTAAGAGCAAAATTTCATGAAATTTATTATAGTATTTGGTTTGACAGTGCTAGATTAGTTCACTATTCATTAAAGAACGAAATAATTGAAATTATTGTCTTTAGTTTTTTTTTTCGAATTTTCACCAACTCGGAGAGTATGAAAGTAAAAATTTATTAAAAGTTGTGTAATATATTGGTTAGCTCAGTAAAGAAGTCTCGATAAAAATTTACTTTTAAGATCCATGAGTGAAATATAAATACTGTACAACATATTGAAAAAATTCAAATTAATAATAAACAATAATATCGATTTTCAAGTTGTTTCTTACTAAGGGTACATTAAGCTAACTTAACTCATCCTAATAAAAATTTAAGATTTTTCTTCCTACTTACGGGTGTTAAGGTACCTATCTGAAGACTCTTTAAACACCAAGAAAATCTATAATGATAACATTCTAATGGACTTTTAAGACAAAGAGGTACTTACCATACAGTCCACAATTAAGCATCGCCAAGATTTCCAGTCTTGAATACGACTATCTAACCATGATACTATCCATCCTCTTCCTTTGCAACTAACTGCATGGATACTTAACTCCTCAACACAGTCATCATAATCCGTTGAACAAACTGGCTTAGTTGACACAATATACATTTGCATGGTTAATGAAAATTTGACTACCATACTGCAACTGGTTGACGATGATGATGTAAGCTGCTTTTCTATCTTCTACCCTTTCTAAATTTCTTCCTCAATTTGCGTTTGTCTTTAATTAACTTGTACTTTTTCGTCTTGTAGATACCATCTATTTAAGCGTGTTTTTTCAGATGGCATACACTTTATTCACATAAGCTAAGCACAATTTTCTAAATATGGCATTGTAAATCTCTATTCTGCAAATTTTCAAACATCGCAGTGATTAAAACAAAAATCGCAATGATTTTATTAATACCTTTCTTTTCTATTAGCTCATATCAGGCCTATAAGGCTTAACCGTTTTTAATTCACTGCCATGTTTGATTTTGCCTCATGTATATATATATATTATATATATATATATATATATATATATATATATATATATATATATATATATATATATATATATATATATATATATATATATATATATATATATATATATATATATATATATATATATATATATATATATATATATATATATATATATATATATATATATATATATATATATATATATATATATATATATATATATATATATATATATATATATATATATATATATATATATATATATATATACCTAATAGAAATAATCTTCCTTGTAAGGGGCTGACCGAGTCGAAGCACACATTCACCAGAAGTCAATTCATCCCAGTTACTGATCTTAGCTGTTTGGGGATAAAGGGTCACCATATTCTTTATAATTCTCTTCGGGTGTTTTCGTGTCTAAACTAGATACTATGTATCGTTCTACACCCACCTCAATGCGCTTTGCACACCACGTGTTTCGACAGATAAATATTAGGTGACACCTTTGCATTCTCATAATATCAGCATACAGAGGATTCTCTGATGCTACTTTGACCCATGATTAATATCCCTCTCAACTTATTTGATGCTGATGATACGGTTTTATATCACACTTTTTTTTTATTATTATTATTAAAGGCTAGGACAGCGCCCTCTAAAGAAGGACTTTGGTTTTAGCACTGCAACCATTACCTTGAGTGAATGCCCTTTCTACCCTCAGATTTTGGCGTCTCGAACCGACGACCTGATGAATCAAAGTCGCGCAGAGGCCACATCCCTTTCAACTTATATATGTATTTAAAATGGATTTTTTCTTCACTGTTGTTGTTCCCCCGACCTTTTGCCTTCTGAAGATGACGGGAGAAAACTTCCATGGCAAACAGTATTGTTAATTTGTGAATATTTAAAGTGCTTAAAGCATTCACAATTAATTTTTTCCCCGCTATATGGCAAATATGTTTAGAGAACAGACTGTGGAAAATTAAATAGATTTTATTTAGGAATTACTCAAAGCGAAGACAAATACTAGAAGTTTATCTAAGATATCCACCTGTTACAAGCCTGGCATTTTTAGTGTTCATGAACTGTGATGAAAAGTAGAAAAAATAAAACCTTAAGAGAAAATCAGCAAATGTCTTTTTAGGTTTTGCTGCAAAGCCATATATTTTAAACAAAATTTAATGCATGAATAATTATTCAGTGAAAATAATGAACAAATTATGTAAATCAATAAAAGTAAACATGCAAAGATTATCATTTACACAGTCAATAATTATATATCATACACCTCAGCATGAAATATTAACATGTAACGGAGTCATTACATAATAAGTAGTAAACTAACAGCATTTTTCAGCAGTATGCATGATTTAGTGAATGGGGCACATGAGCTGACCACGATTTATGCCTTCCTTGCCCTGAGATGAAGAACCTTGTACTATCTTCAGTTTTGAGAAGCTATAGATTTATTAGTAATTTATAAGGTTCTTGATAATAGTTAAAGTTTAGTAGTAATTCCTCACTAACTTTGTGATTTTTCATTGAAGAAAATTAACAGTAAGACCTATAAAAGTATCAGTGGGACCTATAAACTGACTAGATTTGTGTCCTGCACATACCAGAAGATAGTTGCCTTCATGGATATTATTAGATTTTTGTACATTATGCATTTTTTTCCATAGATTAACGCTCTTATCAGTACGTATTCATTAAATATGTTACTTTCCTTTGAACAGCTTAGGCAAGAGGGACTATTGAGTTAACCAAGATATGTATCTTGGATTTACGAGAAGAAATTTCCTGTATTCTGGGAATGCATTATTTTTTTTATATTACACAGCTTTTTTGTCAACAGTTAACATTTTCATTTAATAAGTTACTTTCCTTTAACCAGTTTATACAAGGATGGACTTATAAGTTGACCAAGGTCTGTGTATTGCACTTACAGAAAGAAATCTGTTTGTTTTATTCAACTACAGTTTTTAATTTATAGTATTACGAAGTTATTTTTTTTTTCATTAGCATATTTAGTAGTACATCCCCACTAAGTTCCTGTTCTTTGAACAGTTTGGGCGACGGGACCCATGGGATGATGATCAAGCATCATGGCCTGCAAAAACTGGAAGAAGAAGAAGATGAGAGGCTGAGTTGTTGTTGTCTTTCGTGTTTATATTGTGAGGCCATTACTAACCTGTATTGTATTTCGTCAATCGAGGTTGAATATCAAGACCGAAGATGGGTCGACGTAGTATAAATACCACTAAAAGTGGTAAATATATGAATCCAACAGATCAAGCTCGTAAGTATATTTGTCTGAGTCTCACTAACCCTAAACTAACTTTCGCTGGTGTTTACACCCAATATCTTAACCTCTGTTAAACTTTACTCTTTCCTAAGCTTGTTTCTAATTATATTACAATTACCTTATTATACCAGTAGACTAGACTGAATGATCACTTTCACTCCCTTGGTTAAGAAAGTAGTAATATTTTATTGGGTAAATTTTTAGAAGGGATTATTCTCGTACAATAATAAAACCGTATTTTTTTGATAGTTTTTTGTGTAATATAAACGATTTTGAACTCCATTTTTGGCGCAAAAAACATTTTTGGTGCGGCCTAACCAAACCAAACCTATCCTATGGGAACACGTCTGGCCTAACCGACCCTCTTAGGGTTATATTTTCTGTAATCGGGGGATGCACCCCCGGACCCCCCTATGGGGAACATAATCAGTATTTTTGTGCACAAGAAATGGAGTTCAGATTCGTTTATTTCACAACAAAAATTCAAAAAAATACGGTTTTATTATTGTAAGAGAATATTCCCCTTCTAAAATAATAATTTATTTTGGTATTAGGTGAAGTTTGGTTAAGTTAGTTCACCCCACTTAGGAAAGGTAAATTATTAAAAGAGGGGATTACAAAGATTATAGTGTCGAAAAGAAGCACATTTTTGGTGCGGCCTAACCTAACCACCCAGGGGAACGTGACCTCACTAGCCGGGGGCTTCATATTCCATTAATCCCCATAACTGAAATAATACCAGGAAACGAGATGGCAATTAAATTTTTTAGTTCTGTAGATATGTTTTGATTGATTTAACTCGGTACTCATGTTGAATATTTTACTTTCGCACCTCCTTGTAAGAAAAATCTTATCAATTTATTACATTTATTTGGGATTGGTTTGGT
>JAXCGZ010009551.1:7500-27500 GCA_037179515.1 Halocaridina rubra
AAAGTAATCATAGTTTTGCTATTATAGCTTTTCGATTCATTTTATAGCTTATGGAATTTTTATTGACTCTTTGAGTAGCTTACTGACACATTACTTTCTATATCCATTGTAGGTCTCAAAGTCCATCCTCAAATACGTCGATTTGGACTACGCTGGAATGGGTCCCAAGAGAGAAGTTGTCTCTGCCATCATGAGCCGAAAAGTTCCCCCAAGATTGAGCCATATAAGCATATCCTCAAACGTTTTCAACGGAATAAACGTAACTCTGCCTGGAACGTTCGTGCATCTGGAAGAAGCCTCTGTCACTGGAAATAATGGTGAGCTATTTTTATTTGTGCTTTACCCGATTTTATGTGCCATTATGTATCTCCATATGGTTGGATACAGATAGGTTGGGACTATAAGGGGTATTAAGGCTGGATGCCCTTTCTAACGACCTGTTATGGTTTCGATCATGAGTTTGTCATTTCCCGAGTCGAACGCTCTAATAATTACGCTACCGCGGTTCTTTGCAATTAATAAGTATAAAGGGTTGGTTGGATTCTGTCCTGATTTAGAGTTGGACATCCTCTTAATTCTCATAATTCATCTTTTCTCTCGTAATTTGCTTTTTTTTTCGCTCTTGTGTGGGAATCAAGAGCAGTGTCTCTCCTTGTTCCCCTACGTGTCGTAAAAGTTGACAAGGAGTCAGAGGAAGCGAACATGAAGTTTCCTCATCATACTCTCCTCTTGCAAATGGTCAAGGCAGGCTTTCCTGCCAGGGATTTCTGGTAGGAAAACTCCAAGCAGACCCATTACCAATGGGTGTATGCTCTGACTTAGCCACTCAGTTACGAGGGGAATTACGGCTTTTTTGTTATATATTCAGTGGAGTAATCGTTTCCCTTCCTGGAATTTCTATGTACTTGGAATAAGCTTCTCTTACTATGAGTAATAGTAAATAATAAGTGATACCCTAATCATTTTCATACATACTAGAATTAGATGATTGTGCATGTGCATACATACATATATACATACATACATACATACATACATACATACATACATACATACATACATACATACTATAGGGTAATTACATACATACATTATGATGTACTATGACCACTATTAATATTTCCCCCATGTTTTCTAGGCTACGGGGTCTACGTAAACACTTCCACGGGAACCGTGTTAGTGGAGAAGTCTTCGGTCGTGTCTGGAAACAACCACGATGGAATCAAGTACAATTTCCATCACCGAGAGCCGGATAGGTCGGCTTCGGATACGTTCCAGGATTTCTGCGCAGGCGCGTCTAATCCGAACCAGGCGTATCCAATTGTCACCGTTGCAAGACAAAATAAATTTGCTTTTACCGAACTCAAGTGTGAAAGGGTGAGTATGTGTATATACATGTTGTGTATGTATATATGTATGTATGAGTGAATGTAAGAATATATGCTTGAATGAATGGATGAAAGATTTATATATATATATATATATATATATATATATATATATATATATATATATATATATATATATATATATATATATATATATATATATATATATATATATATATATATATATATATATATATATATATATATATATATATATATATATAGTATTATCAACTTTCGTTACTTTGTACAATATACATGCATAGTTCTGCAGATGGGTGTATATACATGCACATACTTATTCAGTTATTTCACTTCTCTAAATCTTAATTTTTCCAAAAAAAATATATTGTCTGTAATCTCTCTCTCTCTCTCTCTCTCTCTCTCTCTCTCTCTCTCTCTCTCTCTCTCTCTCTCTCTCTCTCTCTCTCTCTCTCTCTCTCTCTCTCTCTCTCTCTCTGTATCTATCTGTGCATATGCCTGTCTGTTTGTGTATCTTTTTGTATACAAAGTGTACAGCTTATATATATATATATATATATATATATATATATATATATATATATATATATATATATATATATATATATATATATATATATATATATATATATATATATATATATATATATATATATATATATATATATATATATATATATATATATATATATATATATATATATATATATATATATATATATATATATATATATATATATATATATATATATATATATATATATATATATATATATATATATATATGTATATATATATATATATATATATAGATATATATATATATATATATATATATATATATATATATATATATATATATATATATATATATTATTCTTTTACATGTTTTTTCTTTACAGGCATTTTATATCAACAAGGCTAACTTCGTGTTTACTGTTCATTTCTCCTATATGCAAGCAGAAAATAACGGCGATGCCACTGTTGAAGTGAGGTATGTAAGCTACTACTACTACTTCTACTACTACTACTACTACTACTACTACTACTACTATTACTAGTAGTGTTGTAGCAGTAGTACTACTACTTCTTACTACTTTTACTGCTGCTGCAGCTGCTGCTTCTACTACAGCTACTACTACTTCTATTTCTACTACTATCATTACTACTACTGCCACTGCCGCTGCTGCTTCTGCGACCGCTGCTACTACTGCTATTACTTCTTCTACTTATTTGTTGCTGACCTGGCTATTGCTTAAGTTTTCTGCTACAAAGTGGACATCATCTAGAACACTCACTTTCCTTGATTTTTCCACTCCTGGTATACTACTACTACTACTACTCATAATAATAATAATAATAATAATAATAATAATAATAATAATAATGATAATAATAATGATAATAATAATGATAATAATGATAATAATAATAATAATAATAATAATAATGATAATAATAATAATAATAATAATAATAATAATAATAATAATAATAATAATAATAATAATAGTAATAAGAAAATTGTTAGGAATTTTAGTATATCGTGTGAATGAATAAGAGGAAGTAAAAAATAATAAATGGATTTTGCTGACAATGCAAAATTTGGAGAAAGCTTCAAAATATGTTTTATTAAAATACAGCATCTTGTAAAGATAAGTAACCCTCACAACCCCATGTAAAATTGAATAACCCCGTAATCAAACTTGTAAGGTTAAATAACCCCATAATTAAACTTGTAAAGTTAAATAACCCCATGTTTGTCTTTATAAGAACAAATTAAAATCGTGTAGGAATAAAAAACAAAAGTAAGAAAACAGAACATTTATTCTCACAAATGCAAAAGGAAAAAACGAATAATTATCTTGTAAATACAAATAACCCCTATAACTACCTTGTAAATATGACGAACCCTAAGAATTGTCTTGTAAAGATGAATAACCCTAAAGCACCCTGGGGTTATTTACCTTTACAAGATCCCTTGCGGGATCCTAACCAAACAGAAAAGCGCGTCAGATGCGTTAATGAAATCCATTTGTGTAAGTCTAGCTAACTAACAATATGGTATCCTTGGTTTACACTATTTAAGAAATCGGGCCTAAGATCCCGTACGGAATCCTAGCCATAAACCGAACCGCGTCAGATGCGTTTATGAAATCCATTTGTGTGTGTCTAGCTAACTAACAATATGGTATCCTAGGTTTACACTGTTTAAGAAATCGGGCCTAGGAGTTACACAGTCAATGTTCTGGAAGAGGCCTCTAGGCCTGTGTATCCAGATCACTATTATCAGCTGAATTTGTGGTCGTATCAGTGGTGGTGGTGACAATTTGAAAAGTTTTTTGTACTGTATTTTAGTTTTATAGTTGTAATACAATTCCTGTTCTCCCCCTCCATGCTTTATCTACATTTCTTTCAAATTTTACTACCGATTCTGACTGTACTACATTTTGCGGTGACATGTTCCAGTTGTTGACTACTCAATGACAAAACGAATTTTCTATCCTTTTTACTCTAGACTTCTCCTTATATATCTTTCTGGAATGTCCTTTTGTTCTCCTTGTCTTCCTCAAGTCTAAATATATCTTGACTCACTTCTGGATCATTTAGACTTCTCCTTATTATTCTTTCTGGAATGTCCTTTTGTTCTCCTTGTCTTCCTCAAGTCTAAATATATCTTGACTCACTTCTGGATCATTTACTCCTGATAGGATCTCAAATGTTTCTATCATGTCCCCGCATACTCTCCTATATGCTAAAATAGGTAGTTTCAGCTTTCTTCAACTATCTTCGTAGCACATATTCTTTAAAGTTGGTACCTGTTTAGTCACTCTTCTTTGGATATTTTCATTGACATCATTATCTTTCATGAGGTATGTTAACCATACTGATTCGCATACTGCAACAGTATTATTGTTATTATTATTATTATTATTATTATTATTATTATTATTATTATTATTATTATTATTATTATTATTATCATCATCATTATTATTATTATTATCATTATTATTATTATTATTATTATTATTATTATTATTATTATTATTATTATTATTATTATTCTTACTATTATTATTATTATTAATATTATTATTATTATTATTATTATTATTATTATTATTATTATTATTTTTATTATTATTATTAATATTATTATTATTATTATTATTATTATTATTATTATTATTATTATCATTATTATTATTATTATTATTATTATCATTGTTGTTATTGATGTTGTTGTTGATATTATAGTGTGGATATATTTCTCTCTAATTACTAGAGGCGTATTTTCGTGAGCTTATTATTATTATTATTATTATTATTATTATTATTATTATTATTATTATTATTATTATTATTATTATTATTATTATTATTATCATTATTGTTATTGATGTTGTTGTTGATTTTATAGTGTGGATATATTTCTCTCTAATTACTAGAGGCGTATTTTCGTGAGCAAACCTGGTCAACCTTAGTCAAACAATTGTTTTAATATTAGTTTGACTTTGAGGCGTGAGTTGCGAAAGCTGCGTGCACTATCTGTAAACATAATATAAAATGGCAAGGTGGGACAGGAATGCTGCAACTCATAGCACCTTATTATTTCCTGCAAATTAGATTGCTCACCTGGCTATTTATATTGTTTCTCTTCATTCACACCTAATTAACTTCATTCAAGCTGTCCAAGCCCACTATTTTCCTAAAATGGATCAGTCATTACTATTAAAATGGGATATGTATGTTGTGACTCACAGCAGACTTATATTTCCTGCTATTTCCAATATGTGCTTTTTAACTCATAAACTTCACTCAGTCCATCCAAGGCCTTTATCTTCCTAAAGAAGGCACATTAAGATGGATTAAAAACCGCAAGAGGGACTCCTACCTTTGTCCAATGCCATGCTCAAACAGAACAACTGAGCTGCAGACTATCTCTGAAGTTTGATCACGCAAGAATGTAGAAAGAATGAGTTTTGTTTGAGTGTACCGTCACTCAGTGCTCGCGTAGATGGTTTTAGGCCAAACTAAGAAAACCTACTCTTAAAAAAAGAAAAAACTTTCCAAAATTCGCCTGAGAATAATTGCTTTTAACTATTTATTACGGGATATAGGGGTTATGAGTGTAAACCTAGATCCCTAGAATTCAAGTGAAGAATTATTATTAGGGAAAAGAGAATTAGAAGTTATCCTGAAATTTCTCTTGGGGGACAGACGTAAATGCTTTAACATGCCATTTATATACATTACAAGCAAAATGAATCATCTTTTTCCACTTTACGTGATGGCGCGAGTTTTGCAATTACGGAAGTTAATAGGTGATAGTTGTTTATTTGACATTTTATGTATCACCATTTATCCTCTATCGAATGGATGTGGACACAGAGAAATGGGAACTGGGGAATCAAGACTAGATGAACTTTTTAACGCCCCATGGTGGGATGGAACGCGATTTTATAATTTCTCGAGTCAAGCGCTTTAACCATTGTGTTAACACTGTCCCCTATTAGGTCATAGAATGAAATTATCAATTGTTTTCTTTCTTTGCAATAATTGCAGTTTCGGTTCTTCCAAATTAGTATGAGAATAATTTTTTTTTGAGTCTGTGTTTGAGACAATGTACAGCCGATATAGCTCTGGTTAGCATACAACTCATTAAAGTATGGTACTAACAACACGAGCTTCATGATCCCTTGTTGCTCTGAGTTAGAAAGGGAATCCAGTCTTAATCCCCTTGCCTCAATCTGGTCTGTGTCCCCCACTATTCATGGGACTCGTTTTATGTCACTATTAGTCTAAATTAATTGGGTGAGTGAATATTGGAGCTGGGAAATCAAGGCTGAATGCTCTTCATAATTCCTCATGGGGGCTCTATTGGGGGTTTTTCTCCTGAGTCAATTATTCCTCCGCTACATTACTACGGTTCCCACCTCCACTCATGGGGACTAATTGTAATGCATTAAGCTTGGAAAAATATCATTTTGTCCACAAATATTTCCTTTTCCCACTTCCCAACATGCAAAGGTACCCAACTTTACAGACATATATTGCAACACATTATAGAAATTCTTTTCAGTTTATATTAGGTTTGTCTACAATATTCGAATTGTCCATGAAATATTTATCCTTTTTCTTTCAGCTTTGTAAATGTTTTCATGCACATCCCAAAATAGTACTAATTTATATGTCGCAATTTATCCCTATTTGAATTGGGTTAGACAAATATAGCTTGGAGTTATAAGGAGGTTTAAGGTTGGATGCCCTTCTTAACACCCCGGGTTGGGCTTGAATTTTCCATAATCGCTTCCTGATACGCATTCTCTACCGTTGGGCTACTGTAGAGCCCTTAGTCACACTCCTGTCTTGTGAAATGAAAATAAAGGCATTGAAAAGCTATCTAAAAGGAGCAAAAACAATAAATTCAAATATCAAATTGTTTATTTGCTATGGATGATCTAACTTAAATTGTCATACCAACTCCTAACCTAACTCATATAATAATTAGGTGCAATGAATATTTTCCCCTGTAAAGAGCCAAGCTTAAAATCATGCTTTTTGATGTTGATACGTAAGAGAGCCTGTTACTTTTTCTGGCTCTGGGTCTTGTCTTTTCCCCTGGCCAGTACAGGGACATTGCCCTGTAGAGCTTATGGGACAGTGAATCATATATGATGTATATTGGGCCTTTCTTTATACAGTATTCAATGAACTGCTTTAGTAGTGAATTTATTGTCATGTTGGGTACCATAACAGATCACTATTTGGGATGATCTGGCACATTAACCAGTAAAAACATCACCCTACGGGTCAAGTAGCTATGAATTTTCTCTGTAGTCAATGTTTCCATCTTGTGACATTCATCTCTTCCCACCTCACAAAATAGAAAAATTCCTCACTGTACAAGTAGTTAAAAGAGTTCCCATCCACCATGCGAGGATTTTCAATGGTCAAATCTTGCTGAACTCTTATGCATTAGAGTTCAGATGAGGTTGTGTGCGTAAATGTACTTATTTAATAAGACCCAGAACCAACAATAACATACAAATCTTGGATGGCTTCAAGACAACATATGTTAAATAAGACAAGATATAAATGATATTTTATAATATATATTTCTTCCAATTAATGGATGATATAATTTGTTTTGCATATGATATCTGCACATTGAATGTACAGTGCTCTCTTGTTTATCGTGGGGGTTCGGTTCCGGGACCCGCCGCGTAAGGTGAAAATCCGCAAAGTAGGAGCACCATGTTTATTATAGGTATTTTACATTTATTTTTACCTTTACTGTATAAACCCCCCCCATGCACTGTTAACAACCACCCTTACTTTATTAATAACAGCACGCAAGCATATATTTATATGAACGTGATAGGAAAACTTACCATGAATGACGTGATGATGACGTTTATTTACTCCACAGCCAATGACAGTTTTACGGCTGCTTTTTGCGAGAGAAGAACATGGTAATGGGGAGTTGCTGTCGCTGTTTCTTCTTTAATGCGAAGATGGTCTTGTAAGGAGTCATCGCATCATCGATAATATTGCAGAAGTGTACCGAATGAACCATATCATCGTTATACTCCTGTGACAGTTGTTGGGGTTTTTTGGCCATGTTATACATGGCTGCCAGCCGTTCGAGTGTAAGGCCTGGTTCTTTGACTTCATTGTACGTTTCCGGTTCTTGTTCTTCCTCTTCTTTGCTCACTGATTTTGTCATTTCCTCCAAGTCTTCATCAGTCAACGGCTGCAAGGGGCAGTCGATCAGTTCACTGATGTCTTTGTGAGTCATATATTTAAAGCCTTCTCCTCCTAGCAATGCAACCAACTTCACAGCTTTCACAAATGCTGAGTTATGCACTTCGTCAAGAGCGAATCCCATGTAGACGTAGATGACTTCGGGCCACAATTTCTTCCAGCTGGCATTGATTGTGGCTGGCTTCATCTCTTTTATTGCATTCTGAATATTTTGAAGGCATGTTGCTATCATGTAGTTACGCCAGTACGCCTTCAGTGCGAATTCTTTGTCCGCATCCATGGAGTCAACCAGGTTTGCCAGGGCATTTTGTGTGTAGAGGGCCTTGAACGCACGAATAACGCCTTGATCCATAGGCTGAATCAGTGATGTCGTATTTGGTGGAGGAACTTTACCTGAACACCGTCATAATGGAGATCCATTGCGTGGCCACCAGCATTATCCATTAAAAGAAGGACTTTAAATGCAAGGCCCTTCTCCACAAGATAAACTCAGACCTGAGGGATAAAGCATTGGTAAAACCAGTCCAATGTGAGGCTTTTCATGATCCAGGCCTTAGGGTTATGCATCCAATACACTGGCAGCAGATTCTTGTTTTTATTCTTCAAAGCCCTAGGGTTCTTTGACTTGTAGATAAGCCCAGGCTTTAACATAAAGCCCACAGCATTCCCACACATGACAAGAGTAACGCGGTCTTTGTGCGCTTTAAATCCCGGGGCTTTAGCTTCTTCCTTGAAAAGAAAAGTGTGAGACGGCATTTTCTTCCAAAATAACCCAGTCTCATCCATGTTAAACACTTGCTCAGGAGCATAATCACCTTCCTCGACAATTTTCTTGAAGTCGTTGTTTACATATTCATCAGCTGCAGCTGTATCTGCAGAGGCAGCTTCACCATGCACCAAAACGCTCTTTAGGCCAAAGCGTTTTTGAAATTTGGCGAACCATCCCTTGCTAGCAACGAACGATGGTTTCCTCAGTGGAGAATCGCTGGAGGGTCCTGGTTGTGGGTCTTCCATTTCTTCTTTCTCCTCCTCCTCACAGTTGCCACTGTCGTCATCAGGTTCGTTTGCAGCGAATATCTCATACAGCTTTTTCGCCTTTGTTTGTATGATAAAGGTGTCTAAGCTGACGTTCTTCTTCCTGCAATCAGCAGTCCATAGGGCCAAAGCAGATTCCATCTGCACTATTATTTTATTGCGGAGTGCTACAATCCTCTTCGCTGTTTTGCTAAAAGTAATAGTCACTGTCTTCCTGATATTCGCTTCGTCCTTCTTGATGTAGTGAACAGTTGATTCGTTGATGCCAAAATGGCGGCCGACATCCGAGAACCTTCTTCCTTCCTCAGCATATCAGTTTTACCTTATCTGCTATGGTCAACATCTTCCTTTGCCGCTTAGACTCACTACCAGAAGCCTTAGAAGATGAAGGACGCTTGGGCAGCATTGCAGGGGTTGATATACAAAAGTTTCACAAAATTACAAGCACAATGTATTAAGAAGCACAACGCCAACAGCACACACGTGAGTAAACTGAATGAGTGAGGCGAGACAATGCAAAATGCTGAGAGAATCAAGCTTCAATCAAAAAGCCAATCAGATTCCATGATACAGAACATACAGAAAAACAATTCTGTGATTCGTCGTCTCTCACGCATCAGCCAATAGCATCCCGTGTACTATCTCACGTAGATGCGACCTTTTGCATTTTACAAGACGCCAATACCGGTATCATATTTTATATTTTGCAATACTGTGAGTTACATGTTTAAATTTATGTTTTTTACTATTTTTTACTGTTTTATTATTCTTAGGCTAGGAAATACCTTTTTTTATCAATAAAATAATGAAAATAATGGAAACTTTAATATGTACTATCTCACGTAGGTGCGACCCTTTGCGTTTTCTGAAACACCGATACCGGTATCATATTTTATATGGTGCAGAGTTACATGTTTAAATTTATGTTTCTTATTATTTTTTACTGTTTTAATATTCTTTGGTTGGGAAATACTTTTTTTTTATCAATAAAATAATGAAAATACTTTTTATTTCAAGAAAATAATGAAAATACTGGAAATTTTAATATTTCCATATATCGTGGATTCTCGCATATACCCAGAAAAAAAATATATATGTTTGCCAAAAAAAAACTGCGATGCACTGAATTTGCGGTAGGTGAATCGTGATATAGCGAGGGATTACTGTATATCTTAAATACAGTTTCAAATGAATTATAAATGCTGATGAAGCTTTACCTTTTCTTCTCTACAGAGATCGGGATCAATTTGGTGAACTACTTACTCAGTTTGAAGTGAAAAACAGAACATATCCAGCTTCAGTTGTCTCCAGGGGTAACAGCATATGGATCAAAGTAACCGCTAAAGCACGAAGACTTTCCTTCGTGTTCATGGAAGTCATTGCTAGTAGATGTAAGTTATGAAGTTCTGATGTATATTATATCTGGAATCTTGTAAAGACAAATATCCCCCACAGCCCCTCAGGAAGGAGATTGTAGCTTCTATTTATATAGAAAGATTAAGTTTAATGTTTTAAATTTTGTATTCTTTAAATACTTCAGCTATTTTAGATATGATTTTTGAAGTGTTTGACTTTTATGCTGGCTACAGTGGGGAATGCAGTTGAGCAGTGGATAGAGCACTAGTCTTAGGAGGTGACATACCTGCAATTGAGCCCTTTTCAGGGCGTTGGGAAAGATCTCCAGCTTTCATTTCCCAGTTCCAACTTGTATGTGTCCACTCCCATAGTGGGGGTCAGTGATGATGCATAAAACATACTGTATTAAATAAAGAGTTATGACAGAAAGGGTTGATTGATGTAAATCATACCAAGATAGTTTGAAGGGATGAAGTATTTTCCTTGTCATGCCAGTGCAGAATATCTTTGTCCACTTAGCCTGTGGATGACTCAAGTAGGGCAGTAGGGAAGGATTGTCACAGCCCTTTATCCTCAAGGAGCTAGCGGAGCGTTCGATGTATATCATCATTTGCTGATTATGTGCTTTGATACAACCCCCCTTAAAGTGGAATTGTGGCTATTTAATTTTTATGTAACCTATGTAAATGGTATATCAGAGCATTTATATTCTCTTTCTGTTTCAGATAAAATGTATGATGTCAGCGTCCAAAACTCGGTAGTAGCAGACAACAGTGGTCATGGAGTGTCCATTGAAAACATGAGGAGTTTGGTACACATTAATCTGTCAAACTTGACCCAAAATTTTTTTGGATCCGGTCTCAATGTACGAGGAGGAGCTGGTTCAGTTAACGTTACTTATTCAACTATAAATAAAAATGTAGGTGACGGTGTGAACATCACCTATGAAGGAGGTCTTCAGAATGTGACTTGGAGCACTGTCTCTGACAACAAACTTCGAGGTGTGGCTGTGTGGTTCAACGAGAGTGGACTGAACACCTCCATCCGTCATGAAACTGGCATTGCTTATTCCACCATTAGTGGGAATTTAGATGTTGGCGTGAGAATTGGGAATTTCTGTAGGGAGGCTATGGTAAATATAAGTGGGAACACCTTCTCTGGAGGACACAGAACTGCTCTAGAAATTGAGTCTTGTTGGATAAAAGATACAGGGCAACGCAGTGTTCAGATTGGCCAGAATCTGTTTAGGAGAAATAAGCGTGTAGCACTGAGCATATCACCTGCAGTGAATATGAAGCTCAATTTGGAATACAACGAATTTATACAAAACGATCAAGGAACCCTAATGATCTACAACGAGGATTATATAGAATTTCAAAGTTTGCCTTTCACAGGACATATTTATAGGAATTACTTCAAAGGCAATACAGGCTGGTTTGTCTTAAGACTGGCTCTCACCATCCCAGGTCTCGACCAGAGTCTTATGGTTGAAAAGAACGTGATTAAGAATAACGTTGTGAGGGAACTTTTTGACAGTTTCAGATCTAGAAGTCGTTCCTCTGGGGTAGTTTGTATTGGATCCGCTAATGTGCTTATTTACAGAAATTTAATAGATAATCCAAATTCTTTGTATGAATTAAGTTCCCACACAACAGATCAGAGCACGCCTATCAATGCAACCTATAATTGGCTCGGTAGCAAATTCGAAAGAGACATATTTGAAAGGATTTTAGATAGAAGAGATCGGTATAATTTAGCTCTCATATTGTTCCATCCCTATTTGCTGGTCAGCAACAATGTCGAGACTCCTGTAATAGAGCCAGGTCAGATGAGTGAGCCTGAGTTCTTTAACCCAAATGATGATCATGTTATTGGCGGAGAAATAAATGGAGAAATTACGTTACACGATGGTGTATATAACGTAACGCGAGATATATACGTCCACGATACTGGCACATTGACTATTGCTTTCGGCACGACACTTGAATTTGCTGAAGGAATGGGAATGATGGTCGCTGGCTTGTTAAGAACTGAGGGTTCTGGAAGTAACTTTGTCAAATTTACACTCCAAGGAACTACACTGAGAGAGAGAGCACCTTTTTTCGACACTGATGATAATGTTTTATTGAATGGTACCGAGGCTTTTAATGTAACGAATGATATCTTGGCTGCTGCCAATAAAAGCAATGTTCCTGCTATTCCAGTGAAGTTGGTTGGTGGTAGACAAGAACTCGAAGGCAGACTGATGGTGAGTGATAATAATAATAATAATGATAATAATAATAATAATAATAATAATAATAATAATAATAATAATAATAATAATAATAATAATAATAATAATTTTAACAATAATAATAGTAATAATAATAATAATAATAATAATAAAAATAATAATAATAATAATAATAATAATAAATCTTTATCCCCATTATACAATGGGTATTCGTCATCCGGGGCAAGCCCTAACCCCCCACTGTGGTGCCCAACCACAGCAGTAACCTGCCAGTAAACGACATGCTGGGGAAAATGGAAGAGGTTTTTCTTGATCCCCCCCTCTGGGGAAGTATGCATTACGTATGTGTCCTTTACACAGGGAACAGGAGTGTAAGGCTGGCAGTTCAATTATCCTCAGATTTTTTTTCTTTTTACCATAGATAAGCAAAAGGGGAACTCTGCTACCTCCCCATTTTGTTTTTAATTGTGGCCAATCTTTAAGCATCAGTAGGGTACAGCATCATCATAGAAAAAGTTAATATCAGTATTTTTTTTTTTTTTTTTTACGAACAGACTTACATTGACGGCGATTGGGGCACTGTGTGTAATCATGGATGGGACATTGATGATGCTGCCGTCGCCTGTCATCAATTGGGTTATGTCCTGAATCCAGAAGACTGGTATTTGGAACCTGGAGTTATGCCTCCAGATGGACAGGATTCCAGAATCGTATTAAGGTATGCAAAATAACATTTTGGATTTTATTTAAGAAAGTTCCAGGTTAGGAATTTTACCCTTTATTAAATACAGTACCTGGTGATAGAGTGCACGAGCCAGGAGGCGACTAACACAGGTTTGATTCCTCTACAGGGTGTTAGAAAGGGCATCGAGTCTTAATCCCCATTATAGCTGCAACACGTTTATGTATGTAATTACCTAATTGTGCTTATGGGAAAGAGCCCATACTCGTAACTCCCCATCTCCTGTTCGGTTCCATTTTTATACTTGTTGATACTTATCATACTTGTCCTTAAAACCATGGATTAAGTTAGCATTAACTACCCCCTCGCTTCGCGATTTTCAATTATCAACTACTCTTACTCTAAAAAAAAAAGTGCTTCCTTACATCCTGCAAACAAGTTTTCAAACTATGACCTTTAGTTTTAGTGCCAGCCATATTAAAATATCGATCCCTATCCACTCTGTCATAACCATGAAGGAATTTAAAAACTGTCACCATATCTCCCCTCATTCTTCTAGCTTTGAGTGATGGCAAGTCTAATTCCCTCGGTCTCCCATTACTGAGATTGCGTTCTTCTGGCACCAGTTTCGTGGCATATCTTTGAACTTTTTCCAGCATAACAATGTGCTTTTTCCTCACATAGGATGCATAAATATTTCTGAACATTTCCTTGTCCATGTGCCTGAAGGCTACCCTTACATTTGCTAAGAAAGCATATGTTGACCTTGCTGTGCCATATATATGCATTTCCGAAGAGAAATCTGCCAGTATGTTTACTCCTAGATCTCTCTCATTCTCTGTCTCTTGAAGTTCTGCTCCTGCTAATGAGTATTCAAGCTTGCGCCTTTTACCACTTGTACCCATTCTCTTTACCTTACATTTAGAAGTATTGCCTATTTAGGTCTTACTGAAGTTCTCTACCATTTCTCTCGTCTCTTACTTTCTTCACAATCTTTGCATCATCTGCAAACAATATATTCATGAATGAATTTACAAACTCTTCTCGAAATGGATGGTTGGATAAATTGCAATTGCGAAGTAAAGACGTAACCTAACCTAACCTAAACAGACAGATAGACAGTATGTCGCAAGCTGCAAATTGCATGAAACTCCGATTTTTTTCTTTTTTTTTACATATACAAGGGACAAAAGTGGACCTAAAACTGAACCCTGTGGAACTTCACTACTAACTTTTCTCCATTCAGACACTGAGTGTCGTCTTACTCTAACCCACTGTTCCCTTTCTTCTAAGTAAGTTTTCATTCATTCCAGGACATTTCCACCTTTTCTTGCCATTGCTTGCAGCTTCTTAATAAGTCTCCCATTTGGGACCATATTAAATGCCTTCTGTAAGTCTAAGAATATGCAATCTGCCCACCCTCTCTCTTCTATAAGATTCGGCTTACCTCATCAAAAAATGTTAGCAAGTTTGCTACCATTGATCTACCTTCTCTGAAGCCATGTTGTCTGACTGACAAAAAGTTGAAGGATTCCAAGTGAAGTGAAATGTGTTATCTTAGTAGTTTCTCCATAAATTTGCAAACTATGCTGGTCAAGGAAATAGGTATATTGTTAAGAGCTCTATCCCTCCTTCCTTTTTGAAGACAGGTACCACGTTCGCTTGCTTCCAGCATCTTGAAATCTTCCCAGATTCCAGCAACTTTTCAAATATGATACATAGTGCTGCCGATATTGATTTATTGCATTTCTTAAGTACATAAGTGGATATATCATCAGAACCTATAGCTTTATGGTCATCTAACTCCATCAGCGCTTTGCAGACATCTGTGACTGAAAAGATGATGTTCTTTTATACTTGCCCATAAGCTCCTATCTCTGCAATCTGAGGGAGTGGATGTATTTTCTACTGTAAATACTGACTGAAACTTTTTGTTCAGTTCTTTGCAGATCTCTTCATCCGCCTCAGTGATGCTTCCATACACTCTCTTTAGCTTTAAACCTGTTCTCTGACCTTCAGTTTTCTTCTGATAAAGCTGTGGAAATTTTGGAATTTGCTTTAGCCTTCCTGGTAATATCCCTTTCATATTCTCTCTCTGCCTCTCTTCGTTTACTTAGGTAATAACTTTTTGCTCTTTTATAAGTCTGCCAGGTATTTATGCTTTTTCTCCTATACCTTTTCCAGCATTTGTCTCTCCACTCCTTAGCTCTCTTACACTCATTATTGAACTATTTCTCTCTGGCATGAATAACTCCTTTTTTGGTGGAGGGTATGCAACAGTGTACTATCTTCCCATATTCTTCGCAAAAGATGTTGTACATTTCTGTACAGTTTTGTTATTAAATAAGGTCCTCCAGTCAGTAACTGCAAAAAGCTCATTAATTTTTATGTAACCCCCTTTTGGATAGTTCCTGCTCGTGTCCTCAGTGCCTCTAGTTTCATGCAGTGCGCCTTCAATTATATACTCCTTCAACAATACACAGTGGTCACTTTTTCCAATTGGTGGTTCATATACTCAATTTTTTCAATATTCAGCACATTATCTGTGAATACTGGATCAGACAGTGATGGCTCATCCCCACCCCTGGCTGTGATTGGTTCCAGTACATGTTGGTGTAGGAAATTCCCTTGTATGCAATCTAGGTATCTTTCCCTGAATGAGTCCTCCCCACTGTGTGGGTCAAGATTTATCTAATCTGTCTCTCTATGATTAAAATCTCTCATAAAAAAAAATCCTACATTTTCCCGTGCAATGTGTCCACCGCCAATTGAATTAAGACTAATTTTAACACATGAAACAGTGCAATTGCATTTATTAAATACCCATTCATAGATTTCCAGTGTTGACCCAACTACAAATTAAATGGTGTACTTACTTTTCCTTCAGATTTATCAGAGGCTACCACTAGAAGGATGTCATTACCCTGCTCTTATTCTTAAGTACCTCTGATAATGAGAATATGCATCAACAACCTTGAGAAGTTGAGCTCAAAGCCTCTTGGCAGGAAATTTGGAACTATATCCACAGAACTTGAGGGTTTTCATTAAGAACACTTAACTCATATATATATATATATATATATATATATATATATATATATATATATATATATATATATATATATATATATATATATATATATATATATATATATATATATATATACATACATACATACATACATACATACATACATACATACGTAAGCACAATTAGGTAATCACAATTAGGTAATCACATACATACATACATACATACATACATACATACATACATATGTAAATGACCTACCAGAGTCTGTAAATTCATTCATGAATATGTTTGCAGATGATGCAAAGATTGTGAAGAAAGTAAAAAACGAGAACAATGGTAGAGAACTTCAGGAGGATTTAAATAATCTGCATGAGTGGTCAGAAAAGTGGCTAATGAAATTTAATACTTCAAAATGTAAGGTAATGAGAATGGGTACAAGTGCAAGAAGGCCCAAGCTTGACTACTCGGTGGCTGGAGTACAACTTCAAGAGACAGAAAATGAGAGAGATCTAGGAGTAAACATACTGGCAGATTTGTCTCCAGAAATACATATAAATGGCATAGTAAGGGCAGCTGCATTCTTATCAAATGTAAGGGTAGCCTTCAGGCACATGGACAAGGAAATGTTCAGAAATATTTATGTAACCTATGTGAGGCCAAAACTCGAATATGCAGCCCCCATTTGGAATCCGCACTTGAAAAAGCACATAGCTAAGCTTGAAAAAGTTCAAAGACATGCCACGAAACTGGTGCCAGAAATACGCAATCTCAATTATGATGAGAGGCTGAGGGAATTTGACTTACCATCACTCGAAGCTAGAAGAGTGAGGGGGATATGGTGACAGTCTTTAAATTCCTTCATGGTTATGATAGAGTGGATAGGGATCGATATTTTGATATGGCTGGCTCTAGAACTAGAGGTCATAGTTTGAAGCTTGGTAAGAAAACTTCTTTGCAGGATGTAAGAAAATACTTTTTCAGTGTAAGAGTAGTTGATAATTGGAATTGGCTAAGCGAGGAGGTAGTTAATGCTATCTCAATCCATAGTTTTAAGGACAGGTATGATAAGTATGACTAAGTATAAAATGGACCCGACGAGGAGACGGGAAGATACGAGCTTTGGGCTCTTTCCCGTAAACACAATTAGGTAATCACAATTAGGTAATCACATACATACATACATACATACATACATATATATATATATATATATATATATATATATATATATATATATATATATATATATATATATATATATATATATATATATATTTCTACCTTGGCTGTTTCCCCCTCTAACTGAGGGGTAGCCGACATCAAAAAGAGAAAACAATAAGGGGAATGCTTTGCTCTATGGGCAATGACGAGGGAGCTAGCTTCCGTTCAGATGGCACTGCTGGAGTGCCACAGCCCATCCTCCCGGCTCTTCCACAACCCGTGTCACTTCACAACTGCCAACTCCCCTACTGCCCCTACCACAGGGCTACCTCCGTATGATGCAGCCCCGTGGTAACAGCAGATGCCCATCAGAGCTGCATCACAATCGCTCGCCACTCATTACTATTCATAGCACGCTCGCTTGCTTCCCTCACATCCATCCTCCTATCATTCATTGCTCTCACCACTTCATTCCTAACCCTATCCAACCGAGATACACCAATCATACTCCTCAGGCATTTCATCTCAAACACATTTACTTTCCGTCTCTCACTTACTTTCATACCCCATAACTCTGATCCATACATCATAGTTGGCACAACCACTTTCTCATACAAAACTTTCTTAACATTCATTTCGAAGCCTCTATTCTTCATCACTCCTTTCAACGCACCCAACACTTTACATCCTTCATTCACTCTGTGACACACATCTGCTTCCACTCCACCATTTGCAGCTATAACTGAGCCTAAATACTTAAACTGATCAACTTCCTCAAGTGTCTCTCCATTCAACATAGCATTCAATCCAGCACCATTCTCATTTCTTGTGCACCTCAAAAACTTACTCTTTCCTACATTAGCTCTCAACTTCCTTCTCTCACACACCATTCCAAATTCTGACACTATCTGACACAGTTTCTCCTTTATGTGTGTGTCTAGCTAGACTATATTCAAAAACCATAATCTCCCTATAAAGAGGTGGTCAAGGAAGATACTAAGGAGGGGACTCTCAGTCACTTTGCTCTGCTCCATTTAGTTGTTTTTTTATGATGTGCAGGGGAACATGCAGGAGTTATTGTTTCCCCCTCAGGGGACTTTGTAAGCCTACATGTTGTAAAACATGATAATCTAAAGATATTCAGTGGATTCTACTGCCAACTAACCTTGTTTCGTATGTGATCACCTTGCTTACTAAGGCAGAATAAGGCATATCCTCAAAAAAAAAAAAAAGAATAATTGGTGTTTCTTAAAATTATATTCTCTCATTTAATATTGTAAAGAGGTTATATATATATATATATATATATATATATATATATATATATATATATATATATATATATATATATATATATATATATATATATATATATATATATATATATATATATATATATATATATATATATATATAAGAACAGCTAGCCTTTCCTCTCTGTATTCACTATGAGTTGGTGTCTGCATGAGCACCTTTTAGTTTCAGCAGTGTTAGATTTGATGAATTTGACTTGAACTATTTTTTTAAGCAGTGTCCAATATGACGAATATGACACTGACTTCCCTTTGGCAGGAGTGTCTAATGTGACACATATGATGCAGAATTTTTTAGCAGCGTCTAGTGTGACAAACTTAACACAGACTTTCATTTCAACAATATCTAATGTGACATATTTAACACGGGCTTTCTTTTTCAGCAATGTCCAGTGCGACGAATTCGACACGGACATCACAAAATGTAAGGGCGATCATTCTTGGGAACTGGAAAATTCTTGCAGTCACTCAGAAGATGTGGGTCTCCGTTGCTACCCGGGTACTTGGGCTGGGATCCACCTAGGCATGACTGCTCGAGAGAGTTATATCAAAGGAGTTGTTATAGAGAAAGCTGGATTGCTAGATTACACAACAAGGTCTTTCAAACCAGGTTAGGAATGAGATTTTATTTGCTGTAACTTTGGGATAAATTGATGGATAAACACTCTTAATAAAAAAAAAAAATTAAGGTTAATTATTATTATTATTATTATTATTATTATTATTATTATTATTATTATTATTATTATTATTATTATTATTATTATTATTATTATCATTACTTTAGGAGAGAAACAATTTTTGGATCTTGCAAAGAATTGCAACCTCAGGCTGCTGAGGGATTATTGGTATTTACATAGCAGGTCACCTAACCTCACCTAACATAATCTAATGGATAATGATGCTATTTATCACTCTCTAACCCTATGCTATCCCTTTTCCTTTCACGAATAGTTCATAAGGTTCGTTGCTAAAGACGAACAAGGCATTTGGTCCCAATGGTATCCCTGCAAGGTTCCTTAAGGAGTTTGCAGATGAACTG
>JAXCGZ010009551.1:32500-140110 GCA_037179515.1 Halocaridina rubra
TTTTTTTAGCTAGGCATATTGCTTGGGATAATTATTATATTAAAAATAATAATAATAGTAATATGAGATCTGCGTTTCTGTACATATATATATATATATATATATATATATATATATATATATATATATATATATATATATATATATATATATATATATATATATATATATATATATATATATATATATATATATATATATATATATATATATATATATATATATATATATATATATATATATATATATATATATATATATATATATATATATTCCTGAATGTGCGTGATTTGACTCTGTTCACCTCCCTTATAATGGGGATTGCAGCCATTGTATATGTATGTATGTTTTCTCTCAGTCACGCCTTTTATTTCTTTTCTCTTTTTAATTCAGGATCAATCCTGGAGAATAATGGCGGGTCTGGTCTCCATTTCAATCCATTTTTAACACGAGCTGAGCAAAGAGAGATCACGGGATGGATGAAATTAAAGCAAGAAAATTATCTTAAGATTCCTGGTAAGTATATCATAAGTATTTCTTGAATTATTCTTTGTCTTTATCTATTTCTGCATCTATTTTGTTTTCTTTGTGTTAAATTGATATTTTTCTCATTTTTCTGTCCAGTGTCCTCAAAATATATATTTTATTCTCTTGCTGTCACACGTTTTGTAGGGGCAGACAAATAGGTCTGAGCTGGGGAATGAAGGCTGGATGCCTTGTGGTAAGCTTGTCATAGGTTCATCGCTTCCCGAGTCGAGCTTTCTAATCACTACATTACTGTGTTGTTTAAAGCAGAGAGGAATATTATTAATGAAGTATATCTATTGCATGATGGTATGAAAAGACAGAAATCAGTAGAGTCAAGTTTAATCAGGAAAGTAAGAAAGGAGATGATGATAATGCTCCCATTGTTAAGATTCAAAGGACACTGAAGAATTTTCCTTGCATTTAGGTAGATTTTTATATTTTACGTTTGATGTGTCACTGTTATTCATTATTATGAGGATGGAGACAGACAGTATGTGGTTGAAGAATGAATGCTGGAGGCCCTTCCTAACATCTCACAGTGGGCTTGATAGCAGGTCTGTCAACTCTCAAGTGAAGTAACCAAGCGGTTAGAATACTTAACTCTGGAATTGACAGCCCTGCGATCAAAACCACTCTTGGGGGCAAGGAAGGGCATCCAACCTTAATTCTGCAGCCACACTCTGTTTGTGTCCACCCCGTAATAGAAAAAGTACATTCAAATTTTTATGTACTTACATAGTCAAGTAGAAGGGGTGTGGTGAATACAGTATAAGGCTTTGTACTGCAATCATGACTTTTTCCTCTTGATTACATCTCTGTTTTATTTGTCTCTTAGGTGCTCCAACTGATATCCAACTGACACTCAATATTCCCAAAGTATTTATCACTGAGACACTCAGAGGTATTCAACAAGACGTCACAATAAAAATCTCAGTAAGTCAGATATTTTTCCTTATATATATATATATATATATATATATATATATATATATATATATATATATATATATATATATATATATATATATATATATATATATATATATATATATATATATATATATATATATATATGATCATATGCACAAATTGATTCATTTAAACAGATTTCATGTTCATATTTTTTTCCTTTTTTGTTATTGTTTTTCATCATTTTCATAGTCATTTAGCTAATTCATTATTAATTTGCATTCTGAAAAATTATATTTCATCATTATTATTATTATTATTGTTATTATTATTATTATTATTATTACATCTGCCAAAACAAGTCCTTCGCAAGAAGGCAACCGTCCTAGCCCTTGGTAGAAAAGGGAGTCCGTGACGTAAACCCGGAAAAAAAATATTATTATTACAGTATTATAAATAATGTCATCACATTGGAAAAGGCTATATGATTAAAGTCAGCACCTCTGCAAAATGCTAGATATATAATTTTGTTTGTTTTCCTGCAGACCTCCCATTCCAACGTCATAGGAATTCAGTTGATAAATCCAATCCTGCCTGACAGTACGGAGCAGATCATCATTTATGACTATCAACAGGTCACCGAAAATAAGGTAAATATTACGTTAATTTTACTTGAATGCAATGTTGTTGTTTGCTGTTTTGTGTATCACTATAAACCCCCATTTAAATGGGGGTAGACACAGATGTCGTTTTATGTCACAAGTAATCTCCATTCGAATGGGGGTGGACACAGACAGGTTGGAGCTGAGGAATTAAGGCTGGATAGCCTTTTCTTGAACGTACTGTTGTGCCATTTACGACACTTTTAATCCTCATTTGAATGGGGATAGACACAGACAGGTTGGAGCTGGGGAATGAGGTCTTGATACCCTTTTACTTGAACGTGCTGTTGCGCCATTTACGTTACTTTTAATCCCCATTTGAATGGAGGTAGACACAAGTTGGAGCTTGAGAAGCATGGCTGGATGCCCTTCCTAAAGCCCTGCGCAGTAAGCTCTAACTTGGGTTAGTCATTTCCCAAATCGACTTCTCTAATCACTGTGCTACCGTTTGACCTATTATTTTTTTCTTGATTTAAGCATCACAACACTATTTATACAGTAATTTTAGAGTTTTGAAAAAGCTGTGAAAGGAAAAGAGAGCATATTCATGTTTACAAAGCAACTCAGCTAACCCAAGCCAACCCAACCTTACCTAAGCTAACATAGCCTAACCTAACTTATCCTAACAATTTAGAGTTTATGTAACTTTATTTGAGGTTCTGGGGATTCTCATCTCTGTAAGGTATTACTTTTTGTGATTTATAGGATATAAGTCGATGGGATGTGCGTGGAGACCAGGTGGCTTTTCCAACCACTTCCAGCAGTTACGCCATAACCATCCAATACAGTTCGGGACCTTATGCTTTAGGAGATGTTTTGCTTATCCTTACTGCCATTGATCGTAAGTGCTTCATATTTTTTGTCTTTTCTTTTTTTCCTTTTCCTCAACAAGTTGCTTCCCCTGCTGGGGACATCTGGTTCATAGTCACTGACTTTTTCCAGCTAAGTTTGCTGCTTGGTCTATGGTAATAATAATAATAATAATAATAAACTCTTATTTGTAGAATCAATACGTGACACCTTTATTTCAAATTATTATTATAATTATAATTATTATTATTATTATTATTATTATTATTATTATTATTATTATTATTATTATTATTATTATTATTATTATTATTATTGAGACAAGGCAAACTTTAGCTTGGAACACTTTTCATTTTTTTTTCCTCTCTCTCTCTCTCTCTCTCTCTCTCTCTCTCTCTCTCTCTCTCTCTCTCTCTCTCTCTCTCTCTCTCTCTCTCTCTCTCTCTCTCTCTCTCTTATTAATAGAATTAATACGTGACATATTGCTTTCAAATATTATTATTATTATTATTATTATTATTATTATTATTATTATTATTATTATTATTATTATTATTATTATTGTGAGATCAAAGCAAACTTTAGCTTGGAAAACTCTCTCTCTCTCTCTCCTCTCTCTCTCTCTCTCTCTCTCTCTCTCTCTCTCTCTCTCTCTCTCTCTCTCTCTCTCTCTCTCTCTTGTGTTTTTTTTTTTTTTTAAAGCAGTGAAGCAGTGGCTAATGTCCAATTGTCATCCAATTAGAAGATACTAAATCAGGTGTTCCAGATTGTCTGTTAATTTCGATATCTAGTAAAGTGAGTGTTGAGTGAATTTATTCACTATTAAGTCAATAGTATCCCAAAGCATTCATTCATCAATTTGCACCATTGTATGTGTCAATGTTAATCCCCATTCAAAGGGAGTATGGACTCAGAGAAGTTGGAGTTGGGAAATTAAGGCTAGATGCCTTTCCTAACACCCCTCGGTGGACTCAGTCACGGGGTGGTAATTTTCTGAGTTGAGCTTAGTAATTGCTGCATTACCATGGGATTATAGGGATGAAATTCTTTTTCCCCCACTACCCTCGAATATATTTAACCATGTATATGTTATTTCATCTAAACAGGTCGAGATATAGCCCAGGCTGGGGACCTCAGAAATTTCAGAGCAAAATGGCCCATGATATACGTGGATAATACCAAAATTTCACAGAATGATATTGGCATATCTACACTACATTATAATCGGTGAGTTTATTCTGATGTCCAGTCATTCTTGTCTTGAATATCATAATTTTCTCTTCAATTTAATGCTTATTTTCAAGTCATGGCTTTTTAATTAGTTATTGCATTTAATTTCTCTCAGAATGGGACAGTTGGGCAGTGCCTTTTGGGGGCTTTTATTTTGGCATGTCCATTTTAACGACATTAATTTTTATAAAGATAGTTAAGCTAGGTTTTTAAGATATAAAAATCTTCTTAGGACCGGAATGTCCATCGCCAAAACAGGTTTAGCACCCAAACTGGTGTCAGAATAGCTGTGCCCAAAAGGTTCTAAACCCAATTTATGTTTGCTTATCTAGTGAACCATGACCCCTCTGCCTCAACTGATTAATCACTAGCAACCTCTGAATTGTATCCTAGTCAGTGTTCATTAACATAACTATTTTCTCCCCATAGCTACCATGGATGCCTTACACGTGTATTTTTTATCATTTAATTATATTTCTTTTATACTTCATCTATTTTCTCTTTTATTACCGAAGAGCTGATCAGCACTCTCTGGCTAGATTAATTTTTTATTATAATTATTTTTGTTATGATTAGATCATACAAAATTTTGTTTTTTTTATCACCAAAGACCTAATACTATACATAATTATATGTTCTCCATTTCCCCGTAGCTTTTTATATGACTTTCACTTATTTATTCTTATAATGTAATTCACATTGCACAAATCTTACCCGTTTTGGTTTTCATTGAAACGTTTAGCTTTTATTTCACTTGTTACCCGTGGAGGTGGCAAGAATATCTCCTTTGTGTTCCCCTGCATATTGTGAAAGTTGACTAAATGAGCTGGAATGAGGAGACTGGTAATCCCCTCATTTGTATTTCCCTCCCACAAAGAGTCAAGTTTTTTGTATTGACTCAACCACCTCCCTTATAAGGGGGATTGTGGCTTTTGTATATGGTCATAGCCTTCATGTGTGGGGACCTCTTTAGTGTGGAGGTTAGAGCACTCAACTCAAGAGATAACAAACCCATGATCTAGCCCATGGCTAGACGTTAGGAAAGGCATTCAGCCTTAAGCCCCCGGCAACAATATGTCTGTGTCCACTCCCATAATTAAGACTAATAGTGACTTATAGAATGAGAAATAGATATTGCATATAATATTTTACGCTTCATGCTCCATTTTTCAGGTACTTCACAGACCATGGGGATTACTTACTTCGTTGTGCCAATGAAAGCATTATGGTGATAAATTCTCAACTCCAAAACAACCAGAATCAAGCCATGTACACACTATCTCCCTTTAGAGTTCGTTTGGACAATGATGACATTGGAGAAATCACATTTATGTTTAATGGAACTACTATCTCTGGGAATGGTAGAGGAATTGACCAGTATAGTTGGTAAGTATGGTTGGCAGGTGTGTCCGTAAAACGTGCCTTTTATTGATAATTATTAGGCATTAAATTCATTTTGTGTGTGTGCAAGGACTCCTGTGGTTGGAAAATTAGTTTCAAGAGCATTATGTATGCTTGGCAGACTTTGCTGTAATATGTGTTGCTATGGTTAAACTCTGAGTTTATTTTGTCTGTGTGTGTGTGTTTGTGTGAAAGGACTCAGTCTTGTTTGTTAATCACTCTTGGTTGGAAGACTACTTGCAAGAGAATTAAGTGTTTATATATTTTTTTTTAATTATTATGGAATAATGCTTGTACCGCAATTCTGAGTTGTACCGTATTACAGAATTTATTTTCTATCTCTTTCCTTTCCCTCACCAAGTTGCTTCCCTTGCAAGAGCATCTGGTTTATAGTCTTTGAATGTTTCCAGATGTGCTTGTTGCTTGTGTTATGATAATTTTGTTGATATTCAATCTTCTTACTTTCTTTTATTAATCAGGGATCTTCGTGAATCCAACAACTTGTTCCACTGGATATTTGAAGATGTAGTCATGGACAACAATGCAGGAGGTGGCGTCAAGCTTATGTTACCATACGTTTGGCAATATACTGAAAATTTCACTCATACATTATATGTCAATTCCTCTAGTTTCCACAATAATGCGCAGTTTCAGTTCAAAGTCGCTGGCCATTTTGCCAGAGTCAATATAACATACACAAGATTTGAGCAGAACACTTGTCAGAGAGGACTTCTCACTCTACATGGAATGGAAAAAGAGATATTCATCCACGATAACCAGTTTTTTGGCAACATTGGTGCATTTATAGTCGAGTTTAATGCGGACAGCCAGAGTGGGATTTTGGGATCAGTTCAAGCATACTTTGAATACAATAAGGTCCAAAATAACAGACATGCTTTACAGCTCAGAAGTAGTCTTTCTCGTGCTCACCAACCTGCTAGCTATACCATTGGAGTACGTGGACTACAGAAAGTTAACATAACGCATAACCAGCTTGGCTCAAACGAAATGGACTATGAACTCCTAGCTGGCTTATTCACAAGCAGAACTAATAATTACCTCAATGCAGAAGCAAATTGGTGGGGTTCAAGAGAGCCGGAGATCATTGAAGAACGGATCTTCGACTTTGATGACTGGAACAATTTTGCCTTGGTCGATTACTTGCCTTATCTAATTGAAGATGATATCAGAGCCCCAGTGTCTTCGGTTGGGTCCTCTGGTACGGAAATCGATCATATGAACCTTAATGGTCTTGGAGGTCGTCTGTTACATAATCTTAGACTACCCAAACGAGATGAACCTTATATAGTCAAGTCCGACCTGACTGTAATGCCTGGTGTAAAGCTAGTTATAGAGGCAGGAACTACTTTGGAGTTCTTCCCAAGTGTGGGTATGCTCATTCTAGGAAGACTAGAAGCCATAGGGAAGCGAGAGGAAAGAATTGTGATGAAACCTGTTGATACCTCAGCTGCTACTCACTATAGAATCGGTCGCCAGACCAAATCATCTTTAGAAGATGTGAGGCTATGTGTGGAGGGCCAGTGTGAAGGGAGAAGGTTAGTTCTCATTTTTTACCCTTTAATTCTCTTCTTGAGCAGTGTATCTTTATAAGCTTGGAGATATTTATATCAGTTCTTTAGTGAATTGAAGTGGGGGTAAACCAGCTGCGGTTGTTGGGTCTCATGGCAGAAAATCCTAACCACATACCCAGTGCATGACACATGCAAGGTGATGGAGGGGAGAAATTGTGGCAGCTGTCATCCCCCAAGGAACTAAGAGGAGTGGGCAAGGTATGGTAGCTGCTGGTGAATGTGTGCGCTCATACAGTAGCACCCCCTTACGAAGAGGATGATGGTATTTGTATACAGTATTTATGTATGTATTGACTTAGATCGAGATGCATATGTATACATGGGTCAGATTGGATGGTGGGAGAGTTATTGATAAAGAATTAATGTATTATGTAGTGTTTGCCAAAAGTGTAAGTGGAAGAGTATTAAATGAAAATTGTTGTGAGGGAAGAGTGGTGGACTCTGTGACAATTATCTGGTGTCTGGTGGAAGGAAGACTGAGAATAGAGGAAAGTCGAATAAGAGATGGATGATGGAATATAAGTTGAAAGTATGTTGAATGAGAAAGAGAAAGAATGTATTAGGCAAGTCTAAGGCTATGTGTGGAATATAGTGGAAGAGAAGGTGGAGGAGGGAGTGGAAGCAGAATGGAATTGTTTTAAGGAAGTAGTTTGAAGTGTGAGGAAGTATTGAACGGGATGAAGTGAATGGTTGGAATTAGAGGTAGTGGAAGATGGAATTAAGAGGCAAATTCAACATGGCAGAAGAAAAGCATGAATATGAGGTATGGTTGTGATGAGGAAATGTAACAGAATTAAATAAAAAGAATTGGAAATTACAGTAATATTGCCTTCTGCCGTTAGGCCCAACAACTGCAGCTGGTTTACCCCTACTTCCTTTAGATGAAGCGATAGGGGTAAACTAGCTGCTACTGTTAGGCCTCACAGCAGAAGATCCTTTACCACTTACCCTGTTGGTGACTCAGACAGGATAATGAGGGGAATTGTGGTAGCCCTTTATCCCCAAGGAGCTAAGAGGAGTGATTGAGGTATGTTAGCTTCTAGTGAATGTTTGTTCTTCGACTCGGCCACTCCCCTTACAACAGGGACTGCAGCCATTGTGTATGTTATATATATATATATATATATATATATATATATATATATATATATATATATATATATATATATATATATATATATATATATATATATATATATATATATATATATATATATATATATATATTATGTGATAGTGAATAGATAAAATATTAAAGTTGCTAAGACAATAGAATTATAACGTAAAATATTTTTCCTTCCAATGTGTTGTGTTAATATGTAAACTCCCAGTTATGGATAAGTACATTATTTACGTATAATTTTGATAAAAATTATATCTCATAATTCAAATGTTTATATATTCACTATATCTCTGTTATATATGTTGCTTCCTTACGGATTCTGTTTAAATAAGATCGAAGTAAAGTCTGGGAGAAGAACCGTGTAACTAACCACCATCATATCAGAGCTCATCAAAAACATATTGAATTTTGTGTGTTTGCAGGGATGGTTTCCTTGACATCTTTAATGGCACCACCAAGCAGTGGGTTCCAATTTGTGATGACCGATTCTCAATGAGGAATGCAGAGGTAGTTTGCCATCAATTAGGCTTTAACAAAATCAACGTTTTCTTGGGTCGCAACAAGCGTACGGAAATGTTCCCTAATGCTTTGATACGCGTCAGATCTTGGCCTGATCCTATACAATGTGAAGGTAAGCTTGATGTTATTTTATTGCTTGTAAGTTTTTCATACATGCATGAATACATATATTTATACATACATACATATACAATGGCCACAATCCCCTTTATAAGGAGGATGACTGGGTCAAAGTGCACATGTTCACCTGAAGCTAATATGCCTCAGTTACTTTTCTTAGCCCCTTGGGGATAATGGGCTTCCATAAATTTCTCCCACCTCCCTGCTTGGGTTACCCACAAGGTGCAGTAAGTCAAGTTTTTCATACATAAAATCATATATTGATCATCTTCAATCACTGTATAAACTGTTCTGAGACAATAAGAGATAAAAATATTTATTTATGCTAGTTTTTTCATGCATGACACTACAGTGGACCACAGTAGTGCAAATGGTTAAAGCACTTGACTCCAGAAGTTACAAACTTGTGTTCAAACCCACCACAGGGCGTTAGGAAGGTCATCCAGCCTTACCTCTTCCTATAGCTCCAACCTTTTAGTGTCCACCCTCCATGCTAATGGAGATTAATGGTGACATAAAACCTCAAACAAACATACAAAAAACTTCACTTGAAGCAATTTATTCAAGCCTTTACAATAACAGCAACTTCCATTTTCCCTGGGTAAAACCAGTAAAACTTTGGGCATGGTTATGGAATTATATATTGCTATAAGATTAATTTTCTTTATATTTATTAATTGCATAATACGGATGTAAACAAATTACTGTAATAAGAAAAAGTGAGTTTTTATTTCTGTTTTAATTTTGGTGACCTTGTTGGAAGAAGACAATATGCATATTGATAAACGATATAAAAAACCTCTCAATCTATTCAGAAAAGCCATAATCTGTAAAAGGGGGCATTGATGAGTCAGAGCAAAAAACTTTATTTTTTTTATGGGAGGAAAATACATAAGAGGGAATTCCCAGTCATTCTCTGCATCCCATTTAGTTGAGTTTTACAACACCTAAGGGAAAATGGAGGACGTATCCTTAGCCACCCATCTTGGGGAACTATGTGTGTAGTCAAGCTTAAGAACAATACAAAGAAGGGGATTCCCATTAAGTCTACTTTTACAGCTGGCAAGAGAACATGGAGGCAGTATTCTTGACCCCCCACGTTTGAAAAGTATAGCTATAAATATAAAGTACTTAGAGTACTTGACTCAGGAGTTGATAGACTCACTATCTCCCCCACCTTTGGGCGATGGGAAGGGCATCCAGCTTTAATTCCTCAGCCACACTGTGTCCAACCCCATAATGGGAACTAATATTAATGCATGAAATGTAAACTCACACACACATTATGAACTGGTGATTATTTTGTATTTTCTGCAGGTACTGAAGCTGGTCTGGACGAATGTGAAGTGAGAATGAATGGTCAGATTTATGACCATAAGTATGACTGCCCTTGGAACGGAGATTTCATTTACATATCATGCGGAGACCTAAATATAAATGAAAATCAAGAATATTGGGGTGGAATCAGGTACAATTTGACTATTTGATGTTAGATGTTTTTTATGCGTATATTTTTTACTATTGTTTGATTATATTTGCATCTGGTGTAAAGATCTGCTTAACAATATGTAAATTGGATAGAATAATTTACTTCAAATGCACATTTAAATATATCCAAGTATTTTTTCCACATTTCCCACCTTCTACTGTCAGGAGTTGGACCTGGAGGTTTGATACATATCAGTGGAGCTGTTTTGGCGTTGGCTGATTGGGCACTATGCACATATGACAACGAATGTTCTGGTGCTAAGAAATTTTAATATTTTTAAAGCTTAACCAAACTTTGCTATTTTCACAAGTCATATGGTGCCAAAACATGAACTATAATACAATATCGCCCCCTCCCAGCAGTAAGGAGATAGAATATTTGGAAGAATATTTGGAAATATATATAATTTGAGGTGTAATGTTTTGTATTTTTTTTATTTTGTTTGATAGGCTTTATTTACCCTAAGACCCTCTCCTTTTCAATCTGACATTTCTTTTTTAATAAATGATAAAGTCTCCTTTCTGGAAAACCCTTCAGCTATATATTTTTATTTTACGTATTTACACTCCCATATTTGTGGGGACTGTGGTAGAGTGCTTCTCTCTGGAGGTAATAAGCCTGTGTTTGAGCCCACGCCGGATCACTGGAAAGGGCATCTAGTCTTAATTCCCCACTTCTAAGTTGTCTGTGTCCATCCCCATTGCAATGGAGATAAATAGTGACATAGACGGATTCTTCCTTTTTTGTATGCTGTATATGTTTCCTCTCGTAGTATGTGATTTTTTTTAATATTCTTTTTTCTCACTGTATAACCACATGTGTAATATTTATATATTTCCATCAGATTTTCCATCCACAAGTTTGAGCATCTGGATGTCTACAACCGTATACACGATCCTCATAGTCCAACCCACACTCATGCGCATCCATTCGTCCATGGGACAACACATACAACAACGTATCCTTCCATACTGGAATGGGTTGATATAATAGGAGCTGGTATCCTACACAACGATAAATCCCCGGCTATGATGTCCTTTCACGAAACTCCTAGAATGCGTGGAGTTACCGTAAGGAATTCGGCATATGATGGAGTGTCAATAATCTCTGCAACGGATCCTTTGGACTTGTTATATAATAAGTAAGATGTTTTTATTGTATTTTTTTCAAAACGTTTTTCATTGTTATGGTAATCATCGAGTTAGATTTGTTTTGGGATTTTTTTTTATAGATTTTAAGTTTTATATTTTTTTCCTTGTTTATATGGAAGTGGTAAAATAAGTGTGAGAAAATTTATTTAGAGAAATGTAAGGCTGTTCATAGGGAGGAGACAGTGGTCGTGCAAGTGGTTAATGCCCATCTCCAACCTTTATGTAAGAGCTGGGAATAGTGAGAGTTAGGAATTGTAAAGTGTCTGTTAGAGTTGGAAATAGTAAACTGTCTGTCAGAGGTAGGAATAGCGAGAGTGTCTTTTGAAAGTTGGGAATAGTAAAATGTCAGAGTTGGGAATAATTAACTGTCTGCGAGAGTTAGGAATGATAAAGTGTCTGTGAGAGGAGGGAAGAGCAAAGTGTCTGTTAGAGTTAGGAAGAGTAAAGTACAGTATCTGTGAGAGTTAGGAATTGTAAAGCATTTGTGAGAGTTAGGAATAGTGAGTGTGATTTGTTTGAGATGAACATGAGGTTACGTGAAGGTTGTGTAATGTCACCATGGTGGTTTAGTGTATATGTGAATTAAGTTGTATAGGAAATAAACATAAGAGTGCCAGGCAGAGCTTTTGAAATTATGTGTGTGAATGAAATGTTAAAGGAAATAAATCACTGACTAGTACTTGCAGTTGATGATTCGAAAGTGGCTGATTTTGATGAATGAGTTTGTAAAGGTAAGTGAGAGTTGGAAATTACTAGTCATGATCATTATCATCGTCCACAATATCGCCTCCAACGCTGTGCAACGTAAAGGGTCTTGTCAAATTCCAAAATTCATTTTTTTTCCTGTGCCTTCTCCTCTATGGATCTCCATTCATTTTGAGTCTCGTGTTTCATAGTTCTCACCCAAGTAGGTCTGGACCTTTCATTTCTTCCACTGCCCTGAGGAGTACCAATATAGGTAAATGTAAAGTAATGATGAAGAAGGAATGTTAATTGTGGCAGGTTTAATATGAGAGTGAAATGGTAGATGCATTAGAAAATGAATAGTTATATGTATTTTGGGTTGCATGCTGTAGCAAATTGAGGAAAGGATTTGGAAGTGAGTCACAGAGTGAAGGAAGTGGTTAATTGTTAATATAGGATGAAATATGAAATGAGAAATAGTTATATAAGCCAGAGGTTTGAAATACATATGTGATCTCAAGAAATGACCTATGTAGTCAAATGTAAATGAGGGGTTCTGTGAGTGAGAACATACAGCTCTCCCTGAGGGCCAGATGGAAACACGATACTCAGGAAAAATGCTGGTGACAAATGTTACCAACTGCACCATTTGCTCAAAAGAGAGATTATATATACATATGTCAGTCCTTTAGCTTAAGACTTCGTAAAAAAAAGGATACATTATTCTTTTCATTATTATTACATGAAGACTTCTTTAAGTATTAGCTCTGGATGAAAGGTGGCCTAGATGATCAGAATTCCATCATATATTCCGTACATGCATAATATTATGAATGAAGGTCTGTTTGGTTTCACAGATATATTTTTATATATTCTGTATGTTCAGGATATAATGAATATATGTTTGTTTATAAAGTGCAAATTTTCTTTTGTATTCTGTATATGCTGTACAGTATATCATAAGTAATAGTTGTTTGTTTACAACATACAGAAATATATTTTATATTCTGTTTTTGCAGAATGTCCTATAACAGATGTTTGTTTACAGAGCTCAGAAATTTATATCATATTTTGTATAAGCAGATTAAAATATAAAAGATAGATATTTGTTTACAAAGCACAGAAATTTATTTTATATTCTGTATGTGCTCCAAGGTACTAAGAGGATTGATTGAGGTATTTTAACGTCTGGTGAATGTGTGCTTATATTTGACTGCCTCCTTAACAAGGGGATTGCTGTCGATGTATACATGTGTATGTGTAGAATAATTGTCTTTTTTATGAGATGCATTCATTTCAGTGCTTCTTTGTTTTAAAAACAGATTTGAAAACAACCTTGGAGTTGGAATGTCTTTGATGGGATTGACTGGAGAGACTCGAGAGTCTGAGGAGTCTTCGTTCTTTCCGCTAACTCATCTTAGACTCCCTTATCACACCTTTGGTATGGTGGATATCTGCGATTCTTCCAAGGAACTGATCATAGAAGAAAAGATCATACTCTTTTATAAGTACGACAACAGACCCGTGGATTGTGTGAAAATATTCTCCTCTGTGTTTGATGTCAAGAATTTTGGATTTAGGTAAGAGTTATGATTAAAAGATATTTGATATTTTTCTTTATGTAACAGTGTTCCTATTGTAGTGAGAAAAGTACTCCACATATGTGTTCATAGTTTGTAGTAGTAGGCAAGTGCATTTAGCCTTCCCTGATTCATAGTGTTCCTTAGAAAAGATAATATCCTTTTTTGTGTTAAAAAGCATAATAAAAGTTAAATACACTGTAATGATAAAATCTTCTTAAATATGGTAACAAATACTCAATAATGAGTAAAACTGCAATGAATATGATAATGCTTGCCCCCGTACAGTAACATGCAATCTCTCTCTTTTCCAGACTCTTGCAGTTTAATCTCTACAACTCAACAATAGATCCCATCTTACCAGACAGAATAGTCCTCTATGATGGAGATATTTACAACCAGACGACTCAGTTATTATCAGAAATCCACATGAACAGTGACAACCACATGAAATTTTTCAAAACAGTTGGCACCAGGCTCTCGGTGGAGTTACACGCAACTGGTGCCTCGGGAGACCTGGGATTTGTAGCAGAAATTGTTACTTTGCCCATATCTGATCTTGGAATAAGTAAGTTCTTATACTTCAGTAAATATTAAAGATATTGTAATATCTCTCTCTCTCTCTCTCTCTCTCTCTCTCTCTCTCTCTCTCTCTCTCTCTGACATACTTCATGGTATGTGATTACCTAATTGTGTTTACGGGAAAGAGCCCAAAGCTCGTATCTTCCCGTCTCCTCATCGGTTCCATTTTAGACTTAGTGATACTTATCATACCTGTCCTTAAAACTATGGATTGAGATAGCATTAACTACCTCCTCGCTTAGCCAATTCCAACTATCAACTACTCTTACACTGAAAAAGTATTTCCTTACATCCTGCAAAGAAGTTTTCTTACGAAGCTTCAAACTATGACCTCTAGTTCTAGAGCCAGCCATATCAAAATATCGATCCCTATCCACTCTATCATAACCATGAAGGAATTTATAGACTGTCACCATATCCCCCCTCACTCTTCTAGCTTCGAGTGATGGTAAGTCTAATTCCCTCAGCCTCTCATCATAACTGAGATTGCGTATTTCTGGCACCAGTTTCGTGGCATGTCTTTGAACTTGTGTATTGCTGTGAATATACACAAAACTGATCATATATCGATATTTTGATATGGCTGGCTCTAGAACTAGAGGTCATAGTTTGAAGCTTCGTAAGAAAACTTCTTTGCAGGATGTAAGAAAATACTTTTTCAGTTTAAGAGTAGTTGATAATTGGAATTCGCTAAGCGAGGAGGTATTTAATGCTATCTCAATCCATAGTTTTAAGGACAGGTATGATAAGTATCACTAAGTATAAAATGGAACCGATGAGGAGACGGGAAGATACGAGCTTTGGGCTCTTTCCCGTAAACACAATTAGGTAATCACATACATGTTTACAGGACCCTAGTAAGGCATTGGTTAGAGAACTTAACTCAGGAAGCGATAAATCCCATGTTCAAGTCCGCCGTGATAGATTAGAAAGGATATCCATCCTTGATTCCCCAGCTCCAACAGGTCTGCATCCATCTCCACTCAAATAGGGAATAAATAGGGACATACAAAATGTTAAAAAATAAACATTTAAACACGACCTAAGTAAACACAACCCAACCTGCTGTAACCACATTTTTCGCTCTCGTTCCTTTCAGGTCGTAATATCCTCCAGAACTTGACGTTCAACGAGTATTACGACAATGTTGGAGGGGCCGTTTTTGCCGCCACAGCAGGAGAAGTAAATCCTTGGCTCTGCATTTCCTACAGTCGCATTGAAAATAACGGATTGCAGTTATATGGGAATTTTACCACAACAAGAGCAGCTGTGCATCTGGATTTGCAGAATATGCAAGATGTCTATTTCAAGGTCAGGACTGATATTATATATTTTTTACGGTCACTGTGCTCCTTCTTCTTCTTCTTATTATTATTATTATTATTATTATTATTATTATTATAATATTATTATTATTATTATTATTATTATATTATTATTATTATTATAATAATAATAATTATTATTATTATTATTATTATAATAATAATAATAATAATTATTATTATTATTATTATTATTATTATTATTATTATTATTATTATTATTATAATCGCAAAATAATCAGATGCATCGACCAGTTGAACGCACATTGCGGCGACGGCACTCCCAAGTGCCGTGGCCACTCTAAGACGAGTGTCATCTAGTCATCCATCTCCCGAGTCTGCTTGGGAGCGTATTGGGGAGTTCGTGCCGCCAAAATCTCGTTGGTGGCGCGTTCCCTGAAGCCAGACCTAGAAGTCGGGAGGGCCAAAGGCCTGCCAAAAATCTTGCTGCTGTAGTAGACAGGCAGCAGCGGCGGCCGATAACTCCCGCAAAACCCTAGAGGCTTCCCACACGAGGGCGCGGCGGCGCACTCTTAGCCATCCCATCATCATTGAGCGGTTGGTTGAAGACGATAATAAGGAGCACAGGGGGCCGGCGAACGTGGTCACCTAGGTGCTTAAGCCAGCTGCTGGTGGAGGGAAGGATATTAAGGAGGCGCTGCGGCCCTTTTTGGGAATTAAGAGAACCCTCTGGCACATAATAATGTGCTACTTTGACACAACGACCTCGTCTGCGGAGAGAGTCACCCGCCAAATTTAAGAATAGCCTCACCGTATTCCCTGCGTGTCGTAAAAGGCGACTAAAAGTGGACGGGGCGGGGGGACTAGGAATCCCCCCCTTGTATGAACCTCCTGTGAGGCATCATAGAAGAGGGAGAGTAGAGGGGAGTATAACTGCTCCCCATACTGTGTCTTCTTTGATGTCGGCTACCCCCACTTTTAAGGGGAAACAGCCTCGGTATATGTATGTATGTATTATTATTATTATTATTATTATTATTATTATTATTATTATGCACTGCTGTTGGGCAGCGGTAGAATACTCGATTCAGAATGGAACAAACTCAGGTTCAACCCTATGATGGAGTGGTAGGAATGGCATCTAGCCTTAATTTCTTAGCTTCAATCTGTTAGAGTCCACCCCCAAATGGAAAGTAATAGTGACACTTGAAAAAAATATTATTATTATTATTATTATTATTATTATTGTTATTATTATTATTATTATTATTATTATTATTATTATTATTATTATTATTTCAGAATATGCAAGATGTCTGTTTCAAGGTCAGAACTGAAATTTTGGCTTTCATGTGGTTGTGCTTGGTCTTCTTTTTTATTTTTACTATTTTTAGTACTATTGTTGTCTTTATTATTATTATTATTATTATATTATTATTATTATTATTATTATTATTATTATTATTATATTCCCTCTTTTCTTTTCCTGCAGAACAACCTTGTTAGAAACAACACAGGAGGCGTGTACATCATGGCAGGATCTATTGGAGCAGCCACAAAACTGCAAGCAAATGTCACCAACAATTTATTTGAAGGAACGCAGTATTGGCCTGCTCTGTACATTGAAGCGAGAGAGAATTCAGCCTACCAACATGCTTTAATCGCATATAATGACTTTAGTTGGTCATTTTCTCCTTATCACGATGTCATTACATTGGCTCAGGTAAGGAATACAAGCAAGACTTTTGTGCGACTATAAGAGGAGATAGAAAAGTTGACCTTTAGAGTTGTAATGGTAATGGTTGATTGGCCGGATCTAATGAAGGAGAGTTACATTTGGGTGCTCTAGAGTTATTCATATTTACATGGCAAGTCACTTACTGAAGGTAGCCTAACCAACAAGGGTTTTTTACATGGGGTTCTGGGAGTTATTCATCTTTACAAGATCCGATTTACCAGTACTGGTCTTTTGATTGACATTTAAATATAGAATAAACTAAAGAGATTATAGAAAAGTTAATCTAAATTTTTTTTAATTAAGGAGAAAATTAGTATGCCTAAAAAGGGCTAAGAAATTTAGCTTTGGGAATTTAGCAATGGAAGGTGCTTGATCCTCTTCACGGGTATATGGCTCACTTAAGTGTGACTTTTTCATCTGATAGGACACACTTAAGTGTGCCTTTTTGCCTTGTATGACATACTTAATTGTGACTTTTTCACATATACAACTTACTTAAGTGTAACTTTTTCACTGTATACGACATGCTTATATATGACTTTTTCACCATATACAATATACTGTACAGTACTTTGAGTGTAACTTTTGTACCATATTCAACATGCTTAAGTGTGACTTTTTCATTGTATATAATTTACTTAGGTGCCACTTTTTCACCATATACAGCATACTGAAGTAGGACTTTTTCAATGTATAGCATACTTAAGTGTGACATTTTCACCATATACGATATCTGACTTATTTCACCTCTTTTTTCACCAGGTATAAGATACTTGAATGTGACTTTTTTTTTTTTTTACCATATAGAGCATACTTAAGTGAGACCGTTTCATCATACACACCATACCTAAGTGTAACTTTTTCACCATATGTAGCATACTTGTGTGTGACTTTTTGACCATATAAAGCATTCTTAAATGTGGCTCTTTCACCATGTTCTACATAGATAAGTGTGACGTTTTCACTATGTACTGCATACTTAAGTGTGGGGTGTTCTCCATATACAGCATACATTAAAGTGTGACTCTTTCATAATACTGTATACTTTATACTTAAGTGTGACTTTTTACCATATATGCATCCTTAAGATGGACTGTTCTCCATATACGACATTTTAAATTTATTTTTCACTATACAACATACTTAAATGTGACTGCTTCACCATATGCAATATATTTAAGTTTGACTTCATCATATTCGACATACTCAAGTGCAACTTTTCACTGTATATGACATACTTAAGTGCAACATTTTCACCATATACAAATTACTGAAGTGTGACTTTTTTATGGCATACTCAAGTGTACCTTTTGCACCATATATGAAATATTTAGTGTAACTTTCTAGCCATATTCGGCATGCTTATGCGTGACTTTTTCAGTGTGTGGCATACTTAAGTGTAGCATTTTCACCATATACAATATCTTGAGTGTGGCTTTATCACCAGATATAACATATTTGAGTGAGACTTTTTCACCATATGCACCATAAGTGTGACTGGTTCATTATACACAGCATACTTATGTGTAACTTTTTTACGATATATAGCATACTTAAATGTGATTTTTTTACCATGTACAGCATACTTAAATGTGACTTTTTAACCCTGCTCTACATTGTTAAGTGCGACTTTTTCACCATATGCCACATACTTAAGCATGGCTGTTTCACCTTATAATGCACACATTTATGTGTGACTTTTTAACCCTGCTCTACATTGTTAAGTGCGACTTTTTCACCATATGCCACATACTTAAGCATGGCAGTTTCACCTTATAATGCACACATTTATGTGTGACTTTTTCACAATATACAGTGTATTTAAGTGCAACTCTTTCACCATGTACGACATAGTTAAGTGTGACTTTGTCACCATATATGACATATGTAAGTGTGACTTTTACACCATATGCAACATACTTGAGTGTGACATTTTCTCCATATGCTGCATACTTAAGTGTGGCTTTTTCACCATATATTGCATACTTAAGTGTAATTTTTTTCACCACTTATGGCATGCTTACTTATGACAGAGTGAATGTTTATGAGAGGACAATATTAGTTTTTATATTTGTAATTATGCAATTTTTCCTTTTGGCTGTAACATATCTGCTGACCCTAATGAAAAGAAGAAATACTCTAAAATATAGTCTAAAAGTTTGGTCTAAAGTTTTTTTTTCTTTCTCTGTGTATTTTTGTAGGTCGTCTCTGTCTTTACTCATAATTACGCTCACAGCAATATTGGGAGACACATCTTGGATATATATGGCTTCCAAAAAGTGCGTCTGCCTGTCTACCAGACGACTTCCCATAACAGTTTAGCCAAGTAAGTTGAAATTTAATTCATCCCTGTACGATAAATTATTTTAGTTTATTTATCTACTTGTCACTATATATTCCTTGGTAGTAGGGGAAAGGGAGTCCTCGCTTATAGTTTTGCACTTTGTAGCACAGTAAAATGGGACGGTTGGGTTTAGAGAGGCTGCTATGTGATGAAGCAGTGGGGGTAGAGCAGCTGCGGCTCTCAGGTCTCACTGCAGAAGATCCTTGCCCATTTACCCTTAGGGTGATCCAATCAGAGTTGGGAAGGGAAATTGCAGCAGCCAATTATCCTCAAGGATCCAAGAGAAAGGATTGAGGTATATTCTAAAATCGAGACCACACTTACTCTGTGGGTGACCCAAGCAGGGTGGTTGGGGGAATAGTACCAACTCTTTATCCTCATGGAACTTAGAGGAGTAATTGAGATATATCAGCTTCTGATAAATGTGCTTGTTTTGACTCGGCTACTCCCTTACAAGGGGGATTGCAACTATTGTATATGATGATGATGATACCTCCTTGCAGGCCTAAGAGGGATTTTGACATCCATTTGAATACAAAAACTCAAAGTCTTTTACTGTTCAGCCATTATCTATCTATGCTGTTGACTTAGTTTTTCTAGGGCTTATTTCTATGGAACTATCCATTTAATCTGCAAGTTGGCAGTGGCTTGACGTCTAAGCACTTTTCTTGTTCATATTTATTATCCATTCATGAGGATCACGGTTATAATATCCGTGCATTTGTACATATAATCTCCTATTTATTTTCCTTACCAGTTATGTTTGATGAGTGCATCACATGCTTTTCCTTACTTATGCAATAGAAATATTCATATCTTCCAACAAAGAACTTTTTTTTTGTCTTTTTCAGAAACGTTGCCGTTGATCCCACATATCAAGGCACAATCATTGCTGGCAGTGCAGGGCAGCAATTCGTTGACAACGTTTTCTACAACTGGGATAATGCCTATGAAATGGTTGCTGTGAATGAGTCTGTGTAAGTACAAATTATATAATTTTATTTTCCTGGTGGCTGGGGAGAAAGAATTCCTTTTCTGTGTTCCCTGTATCAGAGTTGATGTTGTTTGTTCCCCAAGCTGCCTGGCTGCACAGCCCCAAGTCCTTAAGGAAGATCACTGCTGAACCTGGGCTTTCCTCCAGAGCTCTCAGGGAGTGTATGAAGTGTTGGTGGTATATGTGGTTGTAAGCTGTGCAGTCTTCCATAATATTCTTAATTGTATGAGGTAATGCTTACATCCTGGACGGGCATCATTGATGGGGTCGTCCAATCTCTTTTGATAGCTCAAAAGGGCTTGGTTGGTGCCCACATTGGAAGGGGAGCAAAGGGCCGAAAGTCCCTTACTCTGATTTTTTTTTCTTATGATCCAATGCTGACACAAGGGGTGAGGATGCACAGCGTGTGACTTAACCCTCTTTCCTCTATTTCTTTTGTATAGTTGTGGCCACTCTGCTGGACCCAGCAGATTACAACATCATATTAGAGGGAATTATATGATTAACTAACTCTGTAAGATTTTTCGACTATTTCCAAATTGAAAAATATTTTCTGAGTAACGTTTTATTTTCTGTATAGATTTTGAGCTTGTCGTAAATAAAAATTTAGTTAGTCTTTATAAGGCAGGAGTAATATTTAGAGTGACTCATATGGTGTAGTGACCTAGTTATTATTTCTCTTTTTCATGCATTTATATTTGAACTGTGTTCTTATACAGATGGTTCTTGACTTATATGGTGAGCTTTCCTTAAGCTGTCACAATAATATTTAAGTAGTTCCAACACTTATGAAAAAAATATTACATAACATTAAAGATTTAACACTGAACGAGTTACACAGCTTGTGATGTACAACTATTTTTATGGTAGAAAAATATATATGGATATTATGTTTATTTGTGAAAAAAAAATCAGTAATAAATTTTTATATCAGAGACATAAAACCGACTAAAAATAGTTTAGGAAATAGTTTTAAGTGCTTTAGGATTTTAATTTTTCATTTTGAATTATGACTACTATTTCTTAAGAAAATAGAAAAAATCTTAATTTAATATCCATACCTGTGGTAGAAAATGAAACAAACTTTACCACTATCCAGTAGTATATGAACTATGGGGGCTGTGGTAGTGCAGTGAAGAAAGCACTCGACAAGGGAAGTGACAGACCCGTGATCGAGCCCACTGCAGAGCATCAGGAAGGGCATCCAGTCTTAATTCCTCATCTCCAGTGTAGCTGTGTCCATCCCCATAATGGGTATTGATGGTGACACAAAATGGCAAACAACAAAAGTTGCTCAGGAACTATCTTTGACTTTCCTCGTTTCTGAACTACTAGTTGTATAGAAATAAGATTTAATATTCCAAGTTTAATTAGTTGTGCATTTTAATATTATGTGCATTATGAATACCATAATTGCAAATGAAATGACTAGCTTTGACAGCTAGATCTTGAACTACTAGTAGTATATAAACAAGATTTAATGCTAGAAGTTCACTTAGTTCTGCATTTTATCACTATGTGCATTATGAATACTATAATAAAAAATTAAATGAACTAGTTTTGCTTGCTAGTTCTTGAACTACAAGTGGTATAAGAGCAAGATTTGATGTTTTAAGCTCAGTTACTTTTGCATTTTTGAATATTGATTGCATTAAGAATACCATAAATAGAATTAAAATCTTTTCTAACATCCATACCTTTTTGCACCTTCCCTCGCACACGTGGGTTTAATTTTGGGATACTGCAATATCCTCACCCGCCACCCCCCTCCTCCTCCTCTTCTCTCCAAACCATAGATCTGGATTGCGTAGGTAAGAGATCACGATATCGGCAAGATATTACTCCAGGAAGTTAATTCACCCTATTGTTTGTTGTTCTTATTGCATGGTATTCTATTTCTTTGGTCTTCATTGGTTATTTGCTTATGCATTTTCTCTTTTGGATTGCTATATTTGCTTGATGGAATGTGTTAGAAGTTATGTAGATTTTAGGTCTGAATATCAAGGTATTTGCTTTTTGATGCTGTGCATGATATAGTTAAATTCCCAAGCTTTGAACTTTGCTCTGTTTGCTTTTTGGATTGCCATACTTCTATGCCGAAATGGAACGATTGAGTGATGCCGTTTGGTCGCAGACATTTTGGCATAGCCGTTGTAGCGCCACCTTTTTTATTTTTTTAAGATAGGTTAGGTTAGGTTTTCAATTATAATAATCTTCTTAGTGCCAGAATGTCTGTTACCAAATGTGTTTCAGCAAAATTAGTGTAGCGCCCAAACAGCCAAGCTGAAATATACCAAACTCCTTGTCTGCTAACTAAAGTTTATCAGTATACATAACAATATTGCTGACATTTTACTGGTGTAGCTGTGAAATATTTTATAAGTTTCATGCCAAGGAAATCTCAGGATATTATTTTAACATAAAAATAATACAACAAAGCAAATAAGGTTTTAAAATATAACTTTGAACTGGACACAGTATTTTTTTGAAGCTTAGCATCAGTGTTTTGTCAGTTGCCCATTATCTTTTTTTTTATTTATTCACTTGTATATTTTAATTCTTACTGATATATCATGAGTTTAATGAAGAATGCAGAACGAAGATTATTCTCTAATATATTGAGACTATATTTTCAAACTCTTAAACATATGCTAAAAGACTTTCCTAATAGTCTCTAGTTTTGATAAAGGGATGTATAGATTCTGTCGAGTGGTGCATTGTAGCTTTGCTATATGACCAACTAAAATTCTCCTTGAACAGATTCTGTTAGACTGACTTCAAACATTTTTATACTTCTAAATAGAGAACTATAGATTTTGTTAGTCACTTTATCATTGAGTCTCCAGATGAATTGGAGCTAAATTCTGTTCAAAGTATACCATTAGTCTTACTTTTAGAATCGTAATATTAATGAAGAGATCTGTATCATGTCAGTCAGTTATCATAGGTGCTTAATAGTCTGATTAGTAAAATCTTAATTTTAGTGAGAAATTTTTATTTCCTCGGTCAGTTTATCATAAAGTACTTAGTAGTCTGATTTTTTAAATCTTAAGTTTAGTGAAGAGATCTTTATTTCGTTGGTCAGTTTATAATAAAGTTATTAGTCTGATTATTAAAATCTTAGTTTTAGTGAAGAGATCTGTATTTTGTCAATCAGTTTATCGAAGATTGTCTATTAGTCTGACTATTAAAGTCATATTTTTAGTGAAGAGATCTGTATTTTGTCAACCAGTTTCTTATATACTGTCCTAAACATGGACAGCTAAAATCGTTCTGAAATTTACTGTTGAACTGGTATGAATCTTGTCCTCTTTGATGAAGAGTACTGTTATTTTTCGTAGAATGTCCACAATACGAGCCTTTAAAGTTGCTCTTAAAGATAGTAGAGGATTGGCTCACAGAGGCTTCTGTTGTGCTGAAGGGGACTTTATTTTATTAGTTAATTGTAATGACCATTAAATGACCAGCCAATATCTATCTAAATATACTTTTGAACTTGATTGCAGAACCCTTTTGATGAAGAATGCTGTAGTTTGTATATTATTTAATTGAAGAATATCTGCAAAACAAGCTGTTAAAATCATCCTTAAAGCTTAAATTGGAGTTGATTGCAGTTCGTCTGTATTGATGTAGAGTGCTGTACATTGTTGTTTAGAGGACCATGGTAAACAAGTTGTTAAAATACTCCACTCCGGAGTTAAGAGATCTGCAGTTGAGCCCACCATGGGGTGTTAGGAAGGGCAGCCAACTTTAATTCCCCAGTCTCACTCTGTGTCCACCCCCATAATGGATAATAATAGTTACATGGAACGAGGATTTATCGTACTTTGTTGATAATATGATTAGGAAAGACTGTTCTGTTATAATATATAAGAGTAGCTCACTGTCTGCTGTTTTGATTGAGTTCCATATTTTTTCTTTTAATGCCTCGTAGAATTTCCAAAAATATGAGGTTTCATAAAGAAAATTAAAGTTGGTTTATTCTAGTTTATCTCGAAATGTCATCATCAGATATTATCCGTTGACTTCTTTACAGTTAAGTTTTAATTTCTTCGAGAAATCTTTCTGATGCATATCTTCCTGTATGCAATTTTCCATATTTAAATCAACTAACGTTTATTGGGATTTGTTTTGAAGTGAAGAGAATTTTGGAATAAGTTTTTGTATAGATAACATAAAACCACTTCCTTCAAAAGGAGGAAGTTTCTTCCAGGAATGAAAACTCGGATATTGAAAAGATGAGTAACCCTGAGAACCCCATATAAAGTTAATAACCTCATTAATTGTTAGGCTAGGTTAGCTGACTTTCCTTATAAATATCAATCATCCTAGAACACCTGGGGTTACTCACCTTTACAAGAAAGGAATATCTTATTAAATCACGTTGTCAAATTTATAATCCATTTATTCAGAGATTAAACGAATCCCACATTCCACATATGAAGAAAATACTTCTCTGATGAATGAAGAGAAATCCCTCCTTTGCCAAATCCTTAATATTTTTGTCACCTGATGACAATAATCCAAACTCCACAAATGGAAACCTTCTCCTTTGAAAGTGGAGAATTCCCTCGAAATATCCTTATCAACTTCATAATATCGTTGTCACCAGATGACAGAAATTCGCATACCACAAATGGAGAGAGCTTCTCCCAACAAAATAAAGAATTCCCATAAATTTAGAAAACTTCTCTCACTAGAGAAGACAATATCTACCATAAAATCGCTATGTTTAATTCAACATCTAATACATAAATATTACCATAAAATAGCTAAGTTTGTGAGATATTTTAAGATAAACTTTTGTTTCTATTTATTTGTATTAGAATTCTCTGGACACAATATTTATATTTATAACGGTATTTGAAGATAATAATGATTTCCACAAGTGCTACAGAACCTTAAAGGACCCACATGTAGTAGAGGTACTTGTAGTACTGGTTACAAATATTTTACTATTTTACTATTAGTCTTCTATGTAGCACTACTCTGCATGCTTGCTTGCTTGTTGCAGACGATGCAATATCTCTACTGAATGCTCGGTTAATGCCCTATATCTCCTTCCAGAGGAAAGGTAAGAATAAGTAGTTACATTACTATACCTATTGAGTTACTAAAACCATGAGTACGGCTATAGCTAAAACTAGCAACATTGCTATTTTAAACATGTATCAAATGCATGAGTTTTTTTTTCTGTACTGCATGAGGCATGAGAACTTTAGAAATGTAATTGTAATGTGTTATGTACAGTAATTACTAAGTCGTTCATCCACGAAATTGCTAAATGATATTGGGGATACTTTAATATTTTCGACAGGAAATTATTATTTTTACTAAAGGATTACTATAGCTAATTTTTTTGCATATAAGTATATTATTTAATGTAACCTAACCTAAATCCTTTTGTCAAAAAAAAGGCTGTCGATGATAGGAAAGTACTTGATATGATTTGTCATTAATCTTAGTCATACATATATATATATATACTATTCCCATTATTCCTTGTGTAAGAGGGATGACCAAGTCAGCACACATCCACCTGAAGCTTCTCCTCAAGGAGCTAAGTAGATTTATTGAGGTATAGGAATTTTTGGTGAATGTGTGTTATGACTCGACCACCCTGCCTTACAAGGAGATTACAACCATTGGATATGTATATAAGATTTATGCCATTTTTATAGCCTTTCAGCAGTTCTGAATGAGTGGAGGTTATTATTCTGTTCCTAATAAACAAGTTCCATTTTGAAACATTGATAATTTTTTTTCTCACATCTTGCTCTAGGTTTACTTATACATAAAGGAGTGGGTTTTTTGTTTGTAATATTGGAAGTCTTATAGTAATTATACTGAAGGACTTGGGTTTTGTATCCTGTTTTTTTATAAAAAAAATTCCATTCAGTGCTTTATATGTTTTGAAGTATCTCTTCTTTTCTCAAAGGTTACATATACATAAGTGTCCAATGTCCTGTTTCTGATGTTTGGAATTTCTCACATACTCATTCATATGTAAGATATAAAAAATTGTAACTTCAAATTCAAAAGTATACTCCCCTCTATAGTAGAAGGTATAAGTATAAAGTAATATTTATGTGTTATTCAGTAGGGGGACTTCTGTAGTGTCATGGTTGGAATACTCAACTTGAGGGGCGACAGACCTGTTGCAGAGTCCAGATGTGGGATTAGGAGGGGCATCCAGCCTTAATTCCCAGCACCATTCTGTGTCCACCCACATAATGGGGACTATTAGTGACACGTAAAATAAGTAATATTATAGATGTGTAATATCAGTATATTTAAGAATAATATTTACTGACCTTCATTTTCATTAGCAAACCTTAGTTTAATAAATTCATGAATCGTAGTCATGTTCGAGTTGCCTGAAGATAAAAATTGTGTCCTCTACATATATTCTGGAGGATTTCAAACCAGTATTTTACAAGTGAAGTAGCGGTGGGGGTAAATCAACTGTGGCTGTCGGGTCTCGTGGCCGAAGATCCTTGCCTACTTGCACTGTGGTTGATCCAGTCAGGGTGATGGGGGTACTTGTGGTAACCCTTTATATACACCCCTAGAAGAGTGTTCAAGGCATATTTGGCTTCTAATGATTGTGTGTGCTTGGACTCGGCCATTTCTTACAAATGGGACTCCTGCCACTGTGAATGTGTGTATGTATTTTACAAACAATGTGCAGACGACACTATTATTATCTTTAGCAATTCGAACATGTCAGTAAGTGTCATGAATATACTGATGACCGCAACATAGGGTTACTACTGAAACTGAAAATAAATTATAAAATACCATTCTTTAATATACTAATAACACACAGCTATAACTCATATATTTTTACCTTCTACTGTAGAAGAAGATATAATATGAATTGGGACTTACTTGTTTTAAGCTCATAAATATATATATGAGTATTTGATACCATTCTTAAATACAGTATTAGTAATGGCATTCATTCATAGTTCATTTGATCCATTCTTACCTGAAAACTGATTTAGCTATCTGTAAGTACACCATCATTTATTGCATAATTCAATTCCAGTTTTTTTAATGGCTGATTTGAATAATTCTTTATAGCATATAGAAAAAAAAACTTTATGGTAAATTTATTAACATACTGTTATTTATTCTCCCAACTGCAGCAAAAAAAAATTCCCCTTTTTTGAACAGAACCCTTCATATGAAAGCTTGTTTGCATGTATTACTGATAAACACTGACATGTTTTCATAATATGGAGAATTTAGATATCGTTTAACATCAAAGCTCCAGGAGATATATTAGTAGTTTGAAGTAAAAAATCACATCAGAAAAATGGATAATTTTTTGGATTTTGCCAGATACAAATCTTGAAAATAAGTAATAGCATTTATATATAGTTCTTTTGACCCATTCTTATCTAAAAAAAATCTGTTTTAGCTATCTATAACTATTCCATCATATGTTGAATAACTCAGAGCGAAATAGTTCCCTTTTTCAGTTGTTTCTTTACAGTTTTCCTCTTTATTTACTTTATCGCCCAATTTCATTCTTGATGCCTCAGTAGAGAAGAATCTTTAATAAATAATAATGGGAGACAGAAAAGAAATAACCGATAAAATATAACACCATAAAGAAAAGGCAAAGTAAAGAAATAACTTTAAAAAGACCTTTACTTTTGCCACAGTCTATATGACTGAGTGTATTTTTGTGGAGAATTTTTTGAAATACTGTAATTACAGTGAGGCCTTTTAGGGTAATCTGTTAAATGTTACTCCTTTGGTTGTGATTTTCTTTGAGAATTATGTACTAACACTCATGTCATGAATCATAGGTTAGTATTTTTCAACCATGTTTTTCTTTGAATATTTTTCTTTCTTGTTATGCTAGATGTATGTAGCCTGAAATTGTATGCATATATGTGTACTGTATATTATTCAGTAGATTAGAGAGAGTATTCAGGATTGTATGAACGTGTTATTATTATTATTATTATTATTATTATTATTATTATTATTATTATTATTATTATTATTGCTTTAATGATTATCATTATTATTCTGTTTTTATTATAGTTATTATTATTATTATTATTATTATTACTGTGTTGATTATGATTATTATTTTATTATTATTATTATTACTATTATTATCATGATTATATGTTATAGTTATTATTACTGTTGTTATTAATATCATTAGTTTCATGCTATTAATGACAATGGTTATGTTCAGATCTGATGTATGGAAAACACCAATAGACGCCAGAAACAATTGGTGGGGATTCAATACATCAGTAGCCGTATCTGGGCGTATTCACGACAAACAAGATGACCGTTCACTACTTAGCGTTGATTTTAGGTATGTTTTTAGTATTTGATCAAGTAAAGATGAGTAGCCTTAGCACTGTAAATTGCTAGGTTAGGTTACTTTACATTACATTATGTTACATTTGGTGACTTGCCATGTATTTACGAGTAACTGGGGCTACTTTCCTTTACAGGATCCTTAGAATTTTTCTTGGGATTGTGCCTATATATCGTTGTTGCTACCATTATTCAAGAATACAATGTTATTATTATGTTTTATGTTATTGCTCATAAAACTCATGCAGTTTATTATTCCAACAGCCAGTGGAAACTCAACAATTACACTCTCTTACAAGGATGCGAACCAGGCTACACTAGAGTAGCAGATGCCTGCTATCTCTACGTAGGGGCCCCTGTCACTTATGAAGAAGCAAAGGTTTTCTGCAAAAAAGACAATGCCTCTTTGCCCTTCCTACAAAAAGCTTATTATGAAATGCAGGTGAGATTATGTATGGATTAATGTCTTTTATTGCTTTTATTGTGCAAGCTATTTCAGTTGCTATTGTTGTTTTTGTTATTGTTCCCTAATCTGCCTGGCCACACAGCCATAAGTCTCTGAGGAAGGACACAACCAATCCCGGGCTTTTCCACAGAACTCTCAGGAAGTTTTTGTCGTGTTGGTTGCGTACTTGGTTGTGTACAGTGCGTGATGTGGTTCCTTAGATGTTTTCTTAGTAAACTGGGACAGTGGTTGTGTGTGGGGGGAAGGTTGCCTTGAGAGGAAGCAGTTGGGTACACCAGCTGTGGTTGTTGGACCATACAGCAAAAGATCCTTGCCTACTTACCCTGTATGACAGTTCTTTATTCCCATGGAACTAAGAGGAGTGATCGGGGCTCATTGACTTCTTGTACAGTATATGTGTACTTTGCTTTGGTCATTCCATCCCAGGACAAGTGGGCACAGATCCTCTTCAAAGCAAGTTTTTATACAAAGCTACAAACTTTGACTCATTTTAGAGCCACCCATTTGAATTTATTGCTTCCTGTTGGTCTTGTCAAACACATGTGAAATTTAAAAATTGTTACCATATCCCCATATTTGGGGACCACTGTAGCCGAGGGGTTAGACTACTTGATCGGGAGTTAACAGACCCGCGATTGAACCCACCTTGGGGTGTTGGGATGGGCATCCAGCCTTGCTTTGTCTGTGTCTAATTCCCATAATGGGGAGTCAGTAGTGACACTAAACTTTAACACTCACCATATCCCTCTCTTTCATGTGACATCAGCATTGTTAAAATGTCTTTCAGCCATTCCTCATAACTGAAATTATGTATCTCTGTCACCAGCCTTGTGAGTCTTTGAAGTTTCTCCAGGTTATTGATACTTTAGGTCAAGTATGTGTGTATAAATTGAGAGATCATAGCTCTTCTTTGGGCTATTTACCTTTGATTGTAAATACAGTACAATTAAATGCACCATTTTATGTGTCATATATATTCCTCTTTCGAATGTGGATGGATGCAGACATGTTGGAACTGGTGAGATTTAGGCTGGATGCCTGTCCTAACTCTCCCTGGTGGGAACAAACTTCTGCCACTCACTTCCTGACTCACGTGCTCTGCCACTGAGCTACTGAGGCCAAGTTGTAAACATGATAGTTCTAATATATAGTTATCATCATTATAAACATGGTAGTCCCACAAGGCCGAGGATGATAACCTTTGCTTCATTACGTAAGGGCTTTTATGTGGCATAGGAGTCGAAGTTTGGCTTGAAAAGCTCTTCCACATTCAGGAAATTAAGTACCAGATGGCAGAACGAGCATTGGTAGGCCTACGAACATACATGTGTACTTAATTGTGTAACTTAAGAAGACCTTATTTTTGCTCTTTAAGTAAATAGGGGGGACAAGAATGTTCCATCCATACTCCCCTGCATGCCATAAATGTCAGCTAGATGGGGCAGAGTGAGGGGACTTGGAATTACTTCTTCATTATTTCCTCCTTCAAAGAGTTAGGTTTTTTGCTTTGATTCTACCACCACCTTATAAGGGGGATTGTGGGTTTTGTATGTTCATAGATAGAGATGGTTTTCATATATAGATAGCCTGATATGACTTTTGTATGTAGAACGACGCCAATGGCTTTTGTGCATGTATGGATATAAATGGCTGTTATATATAAACAGATAGGGATGACTTTTGTATGCAAATAGTTATGTTTTAAAAGAGGAGCTGCTCAACAGCTATTTTTACCCTTAACTTAGCCTGACCTTTCAGAGGTGCTCTACCATTGACCCCCTATATCTAACGGCATATTTATTTCCACTTCTGAAATGCAAATGTTGTAAGTCAATATAATCTTCTTTTCAAAAATATTCCTTCTTCTTTTTTCTTTTTCTTTTTTCTCCTCTTCCTCCTCCTCAGCCGACAAAGTACCGCAAACATTGACAGTCAGAAGTATATACAATAAAGAAATAAATATCTTAATCCCAAAACAATTTGCTTTTCAGACATGGTTGTTGGAACAGCAACCGGAGTATCGCTGGGAGTACGACATGGTTTGGGTTCAGCATTTGGATGTGGTAAGCGGTTGTGCAGCATTTGTGTATAGACAGGTCAGATCGGTTGACTGCGAGCTTAATTTGCCATTCATCTGTGAATCGGGTAAGTGATAATGGAAACTTTCTATATCGTTTACAAATTGGGCTGTTTTGCTTTATATGGCAATGATATTGGTGTGCCGGCATAAAATTAGGAGTTACTCATGTCAGCTTATGACAGCTTCAGCTTTTTGGCCTCACAACAACAGATCCTTGCCTGCTTACCCTGTGGCTGACCCAGCAGTGATCGAGGTATATTAACTTCTGGTGAACGTGTGTACTTTAACTCGGCCACCCTCCTTATAGAGGAGATTGCTGCCATTATATATGTGTATTTAGTTAGGAATGATCTTGAATATATTTGCTAATTTTCTCCGTTTGGGGACCCATTTACTGAAAAATCTGTTTATATACATTGGCCACTTGTGTTGTTTCTGTTTTCATTTATTTGATCATGCTAATGAGATTTTTACTTCAAATTTCTAAATCTTCATCCAAAAAATCGGGGGTTTTGTTTCGCTTTCGTCATTACTTTTCCTCTTTTCATTTACTGGAAATTTTTAAAGGTCTTATCCATCCCTGCTTAGAATAATGCTCACACATCTGGGCTGATTCTTCTTATACTTATCTCCTTGATAGGGTTGAATCTAAGGCAGTCAGACTCATTAATGATCCCTCTCTTACTTCTAATCTGGATTGTCTCTCTCTTCGCCGTAAGGTATCTTCCCTTTTTATTTTCTATCGCTACTACTTCCATTGCTGCTCTGGTGAGTTGGCAGGTTGCATTGCTCCCCCACTGCCGAGGCCGCGTAACACTCGCCACGCGGCCCCATCTCACAGGTACTGTGTGTAGATTTGTAACTCACGGATTGGTCGGTGCAGCGACTGCTTCTTCCCATCTACCTCCAGACTCTGGAACTCTCTTCCCCCTTCTGTCTTTCCCAATTCTTATGACCTTTCATCATTCAAAAAGCAGATCTATCGTCATCTCAGGGCCTAGTCCTCTATATCTCTGGGTCCTCTGTACTTTGACTGTTTTTTCTGTCTGTCGTTTTCTTTTGTGTGACAGTACCTTATCTCTGCCTTGTCCTTAACCTTTTTCTTTTCCTTCGTCTTGGTATTTTCTCATGCCTGGGCCTTTATTGATGAGGGCAGTTTCTGCCTGTCCCGGTGTCACACTCTTAAAAAAAAAGTCATTTTTAATCATTTGTGCACTTAAGAGTAATCTTGATAGTATACTGTATATTATGTTTTTCTTCATATATCATTCCAATTACACATGTCTTATTATCCCTTCACATCAGACAAGTCACAATACTCCCCATCTCAGTTTCTCTCTCTGTTTTCTTTGTGCCCAGGCCCGATGAGGGTAGATTTATTTTTTTTTTTTTTTGCCCATCCTTATATCACAGAAATAAAACAGAGAGAGCAAGAGAGAGAGAGAGAGAGACTCTGATGTTGAATTTCTAAGATCATAGTGGAATAAGGTTGGTCTTGCAACACTGAGTTATACCCTTTTATATAAATTCATTCTTTTCTCTTTTTCCATTTCCTTGGCAAGTTGCTTCCTCGGCTGAAGCCATTTGCTTTATAGTCTTTTAGCTTTCCAGTTATTCTTCCTGCTGTGATTACAATAATAATAATAATAAAAATACTTATAATCAAGAATAATAATAATAATCATAATAATAATAATCATCATTATAATAATAATGACAATAATAATAATTACAATAATAAGTCCAATGTAACTAGCGCATTTCTATTAACAGATCCTGATGAGACCATTGATAAGTATGCGTGGACTGCCGACACCCTGGCATTAGCTGCTATTGCTGCTACGGCAGGATGTTTCTTGCTCGTAATTGCCTGTGTGTCTTGCTGGGTGTGTAAATCACGACATCGGAGGAAAGAACGCATAATGCGACGGAACTCCATTCGAGCGTCAATTCGATCAAACAGGTCGGCGATGTCTGTTGTGTCAACGACTAGCGGAGGATTCAGCGATAATGGTCGAAGGAGAATAATCCCTGTAAGGATTTCAAGCTTTATGGTATTATTATTATTATTATTATTATTATTATTATTATTATTATTATTATTATTACAGTATTATTATTAATGTGTATGTCATTATTACTATATTATTATTATTATTATTATTTTTATTATTATTATTATTATTATTATTATTATTATTATTATTATACTTACTGTATTATTATTATAATTTATTATTATTATTAATCCCTGCTTTTGAAAGAAAGGGTTGAAAGTATTTTTCTTAGATTTCAGTCATTTAAGATAACTTTTTGATGAGGAAAGAGTACATATGGATACAAAAATTGTTTCTGCCAAATATTAGGTATAATTTGTAGTTATGCCTTTGGGTTTGTGGAGGCTTCGTGGTAGAGTGCATGAGTCAGGAAGTGATTAGTGCGGGTTTAATTCTAGCGCAGGGTATTAGGAAGGGCACCCTGTCTTAATCCCCCAGTTCTGACTCTTCTTTGTTTACCTCCATTCAAATGGGGATAAGTAGTGACTCATAAAATGGTGCATTCTCATTTGTACCCATTCCTTTCCGGAAGGACTCTCAGAGGGCATCTCCAATGAAAGGGGGTGGTGCAACAGGAGGAGGTACATCAAGAATGAATGGTTTTCATGGGTCTTTTGATTCCATCACAAAATCACAGTTGAACGACTCCATCGACGAGGATCCCAGTGTCGTGGTCTATGAGGAGTCGACTCTTTCCCCTCCAAGCTATACTACCAACGTTGACAATAATATTGACTGCAGGTGAGCTTTTATTTTAAAATTGTAAGCATTATACTGTATATAACTGTCCTGAGTGTAAATATGAGTGGTTTTATAAGAAATGAAACCTTTTCATAAAAATATAAAAGGAGTGGAAATTGGATTGTTTACTTTTAACAACATTTGTAATTCCTATTATTTTTTTTAAAGATCTGTATATAGTTGTCTCGAGTGTATATAGTATTGAAAACTAAGCTCACTTTGCTCTTAATATTTTGGTCAAGTTTTCATATTTTGTCAATTACTTATAATGACTGACCGTGTTAGACAGCGTTTCTTGTGATCTTTTTTATTATGAACAACAGCTAACATTTTTCATAGACTTGAATTATAAGCAGTGAATTCTTTGACCTTTTTATTATGAACAATAGAGCTAAATCCTTTCGTAGGTTACATAATAACCTTATTTTCCTGTGACCTTTGTGTTATGAGCAAGAGAGTAAAAGTTTTCATAGTCTTATTTAATAACTGGTGTTTTCTGTCAGCTGTTTAGTAATAAACAGTGTTTCGTACAACCTTTTTATTATGAGCAAGACAGCTGAAACTTTTCTCGGCCATGCTTAATGAATAGTATTCCCTGCGTCCATTTTGTTATGAGCAAGAGAGCCAAAATATTTTGTATGCTTATGTAATAGATTCGAAGTTATCTTATGTAATATGAACTTAGGATTATATTAATACTGTAAAAACCAAGATATAAAAAAAGAATTATCAGCTATTTTCTTGAGCGATAATGATAGAGCTTTAATAAAAATCAAAATTATTTGTTATACTAATGGCAGTCCTTTAGTAATTATTAAAGGAAGGAAATGTAAAATGCCTCAGATGTAAAGAAAGAGTACTTGTGTTGTCGAATATGTTATGTATGTATATGGTCAAAAACTTTATTGTAAACTTACCTGACTTTTGTTGCAACATACTTATGGAACATCTCGGAGAGAATGTATAAGGTATGGAAACTCCGCAATCTGTAACACCTGTATAAATAGGTAGGATCTTGTAAAGATGAGTGACCCCCAAAATATAGATAACCCCATAAATGGTTAGAGATTATTAGGTTTAGGTTAGTTTGGGTTAGGTTAGGTGACTTGCCTCGTATATATGAGTAACTTTATAGCACCCTGGGGTCCCTCTTCTTTATTAGATCTTAAATATACTATTTCAATTATCTGGCTTTTAAAAAGAAGTTCATGCAATATACAGACATTACCCAACATGCAGACTCAAGCCATGAGGCTCAGTCACAGGTAATGTGGCAGAAGCTCTGACTTTTGCATTCATGGTCTAAAATATCTAAGGGTGAAGTCCACAGGCTGGTAATGTATGTTTGTAATATACATCTCGAGTGAAGAACTTACTCTTTAAAAACCTTGCTGATAGAAAATTAACTTTAAAAGTTACTGTAAGTTTTTTTTATGCTGTCACATGAAACATTAATTAGTGAAAACCCATAAGATCGAGTCTGCAGTTAGGTAATGTATGCTCATATTGATCAATTTGACAGGCGACCTTATTTTTCCAAAATCATGCTAATAGAAAATTAAATTTATAGTTATTTGAACTTCTTTTTTTTATGGTTTCACGAGAAAATTTAGTTGGTAAAAAGGCTTGGAATCGAGTTCACAGGTTGGGTAATGTGTGCTTGTAAAATACATCTTGACTTAGGAGCTTACTCTTTCGAAACCTTACTAAAAGATAAAGTTTTGAGAGTTACTGGAAGCTCTTTATAGTTACACATGAACATTTAGTGGGTGTAGTAGTTTTCACCTTTTCCAACTTACTTGAAAGCATTTTCACTCTTATAATGTATATTTTCTTTATATGCCAGAGATTTTCTAGTGGATTCAGTAATAACTACAGTTCATTTCTCCCCTTCGTTAATATCATCAATAGTCTGTCTGTATAGAAGAGACACAATCCCCCTTATAATGGACCGTCTGGGTCAAAACAAAAATTTTACTTTGTGGATTCCTAGTCCCTTCGCTTTGCCTCATTTTGTTGACTTTCAACACTCAAGGGAACATGGAGAAAGTATTTCTGCCTCCCTTCCTCAGGGGACATTAGTCTCCATAAATGAAATTGTATTTGATATTTGTGTGTGTTGACTGTTTGTTGGATAATTTTAAATCAACCAAAGGAGAATGTCACCCTTTTTATAAGCTATCAAAATCTCTTGTTGTTTGCAGTTTTATGTGTCACTGTCAACCTCCAAGCAAATGGGGCAGACACAGACTAGTTGGAGATGAGTATATAAGGCAGGATGCCCTTCCTAATGCTCTGCAGTGTGCTCAAACTCAGGTTTGTCTTTTCTTGAGTTGAGTACTCTAACCAATGCACTACCGTGATCCCCAAGAAGTCCTCGTGTAATGCAAAATATAAATTACAGTAGTGGTTCTCAATCTAGTCTTCAGGATCTCTGAGAATATGTGTAATAGAAACAGAATATAAAGTGAATGGAGTTACTTGTTTTCTGCCTCAGTTTCTATTACTTTTTAGAAGTCATGGGATTCTATTTTTTTTTTTTTACGTTCAGGGAGTCTTTCACCTGATTAACGTTGAAACATAATCTGTCATGAAGTACACCTAAGTTACATGAATCAAATTATATACTGAGTTTTCAGTGTTCTCTAAGTACTCTGAACTTCCATTTATGGGTTCAGTGCGTTTTAGCACAGCTGTTATGGCGCCGGCTGTTTGGGCACTAAACCCATTTTTGGCGACAGTCCATTTGACAACAGACGTTCTGGTGCTAAGAGGATGTTTATATTTTGAAAACCTAACAAAATAAATGGTGCCAAAACAGCTGGACAAAAATGTCATTGCCCAGCCACCTTATTCCATCCAATTATTGGTCACCTTATCAATAGCACTAAGCACTCACTACCCATTACCTATACTGTACACATTGCTTGCATATTTCTTTAATAAACACACCCTTTTCCAATTACTTTTAAAATGCACATATTCAGTAAATAATTGCATGTACTTTTCTATACATATACAGTAGGTACAATTCCCCTTGTATATAGGGTTGCCAAGTTAAAGCACACATTCACGAGTAGCTAACAGACCTCAAGCATTCCTCTTAATTACTACTTTTCCAAATGTGAATAAAAGTAGCTAGCACTCATTCCACTTAACAAGAGCAAATGCATTAAACCCTCATCCTCTCCTGCATTCCAGGTTTAATCATGATTCCCGCCTGGAAAACGAGAATGTGAATGAAATGGTGCACCCCAGTTTTAATATGACATTCCAGAATCATGGATTTAGGGACAACTCTGCTTTTCCTTCTAGGGAAAACAGCACTTTCTTTGCCGAAGCCTCCTCACAGCAGTGGAATGGCTCGGCTAATAACTCACCCACAACGTGAGTAGCTTGAAAGGACTGGCATCTGGTGTTGCTATGTTTTATATGATATTGTATGGTATTATAAGATATATTAGAAGCTTATGTGTTATGAATTAACTTCGTCTTGGTTTCAGGTGTTTTGACTCCACAGGTCTCCATATTTTCTGAATGTCCTCACCTATATTATTAGTTCACTGAATATACGATTTTGCACTTTACGATACTTTTATTTAAATTTGCGTTTTTCTTTAACTCATGATAACCATTAAGCTGTTCCTCAAAAATATATTACATAATATTTTAAGTAGACACGAACAAGTAACTTACAGCATCAAATAGTAGAGAAGCCCAATGAGTGACACAGTATATGAAAAGTATTGCTATTTTCCAGTTAGGACCCGAAATATATTGATACTTTTCATTTGCTGTTAATCTGATGGGCTTCCCTACTGTATTCGAGTTTTGCTTGTGGTAAGTACACAGACCAAGCTTGGTATCCTTAGAGATGTTTCTGAGTAAAAGTGTAGATTTTTGACGGCATGGATTGCTTTTGCATCTGTGAAAGATTGTTACTGAGAGTTTTTTGACTACAATACTCTTTGATGTGTAAGAACTTAGTGATTATGATACTTTGGTAGCAGAGGCACTTTAATGCTCCCAGGAAATTTAGTGTCAATTTCAGCTGGGAATTACAGTTGAAGGATCCTAATCCAGCAAGCGTTACAGGTGAAGGAAATTAATTCAACAGAAGACTACAGGTGAGGCAACCTAGTTCAGTTGGGAATTATGGGTGAAGGAGCCTAATTCAGCAGGGATTTATAAATGGGGCATCCTAGTTCAGCGGGAGATCACAGGTGAGGGAGCCAAATTCAGTAGAGATTTACAGGTGAGGGAGCCAAATTCAGTAGGGGTTTATAGGTGAGGGAGCCTAATTCATATAGGGGATTATAGGTGAGGGACCCAAATTCAGCAAGGGATTACAGGTAAAGGATCCCGATTCATGAGGGAATTATGAGTGAGTAAGCCTAATTCAACAGGGGATTACACATAAAGGATCCCGAGCCGGCAGAGAACTTTGGTTAGGGAGCCCAATTCTGCAGGGGATTACATTTGAGGGAGTCTAATTCTGTAGGGAGACTACATACACGAGGGAGATTGATTCAGCTGGGATTTATAAGTGAGGGAGCCTAATTCTTCAGGAGATTACAGTTGAAGAAGCTCAGTTCAGTAGGTGATTATAGGTGAGGGAGCCTAATTCAGCAGGGATTGCAGGTGTAAGAGCCTAATTCTTAGAATAAGTTTCACTTAAATTCTTATTTGTACTCGTAATGTATTTTTTTACAAGCTGTGCACCTTGATCACTGTTTTCCCTGTTCGAAGTAATTATTGTTAAATTCTTATTTGCAACTTTGTTATACAATCTATTTCACCTTCTCACTTTCTTCTTCCTCCATTTATTTTCAGGAGAGGTATAATTACTAGTGTTCAGTGCTAATTGAGTGAAGGCTTTCTATCCACTAGATTCTTTATAGAACGTATGAAGTGTTTTAACAGTGGAAATTTAGATATCCTCATCTTCTTCTTGGTTTATTATATAATAATAAACATCTCCTCTGTGATAATGTTTGCATTACACGGTGTTTTCATCCACAAAGTTTAAATATACTAACACTCATTAAACCTTGTTTCCTTTGGGTAGATTTATTGTACAATCTTATATAAATCTTCTTGGTATACAGTAAGATAGGAATGAGTGAAGAAAGACACTGCACAGTTGACGCAGAACAAAGAGTTTTCTTTTTGCCTGCTAGCATAGTAAACCAGGCCAGGTGGGTGTAGTAGGGGTTACCATCAAATCAAGCAGTGGTGGAGGTAAACCAGTTGCGGCTGTCAAGCTTCACGACAGTAGATCCTTGCCCACTTACCCTGTGGATGACCCAGGCAGGGAGATGACGAGAGATATGCCAGCCCTTTATCCCCAAGGAGCTAAGAGGAATGATAGAGGTATATTAGCTTCAGATGATTGTTTATGCTTTAACTTGGCCATGCTTCTGCAAGGGAGATTGTGGCCACTGTATGTATGTTTGCTAAGTGATGCATGGTAATTATGTATATCCTTCAGTGGGGACAATAGTGGACTCTCTACACCATTAAAAATATGATCTCAGACATGCTTTTGTATGAGATATAGTCTTTTACTGAAACAGTCCCTTTGTGAATGTTATTGGAATGAATCTAGAATCTTGTAAAGATGAAAAATCCCCAGCACATTAAATAACCCCTTAATTTGTTATGTTGGTTGGGTTAGCTTATGTTAGGTTAGTTTGGGTTGTGTTAGGTCAATACTTAACCTAACCTGACCTAACATAAAAAATTACAAAGTTATTTAAAGGAACCAAATCTTTCAACTCTCCTTTGCTGGAGGACCACTTGTAATCTCTTGGGAATCCTACCCTCTTGTCTTGTATTTTGCGATCCAATGTATGTTTAACGTAATTAACTGCATGGGATATTCTTTCTCTAACCCTTTTGTCTGCTTGTATGCATCCACTATATTTACCTTTTTTCAGTTACGGTAAACCTCCTTTCTCTACCTATGGTCATGGTAGTGGCCTGCACCTACAGCAGGCCAGTACACCTTATATTCCACTACCCAAGCTTCCTGGATTGAGGTCACAATTACCAACGCCTCCAAACAGAGGCCTGATTATGGCAAGGTAGGAATTGGTCTGCAATGCATGAAAAAGTTTTTTGTGTTGTCTAGATTTTCTCCTAAATGCAAGATAAGGCCAATAATGAAGAGAATAATTATAGTTGATGCTCTTGTTCCCCAAGCTGAACAGCCTCCCAGTTTGTGGCACGAGAACAACAGCAATAATTATTAGTTTTGCATTCCTTAGTGATGCCTTAGACATATCAAATCAAATATGGTCCCTTCTGATAGCAAAAACAAAAGTTTTCAATTAATATCATTCATGATCATTGAATGAATATTGCTATGGTTATGTCAGTCTAGTATTTATATTTTTCTCCCTTATTTCCCATATTTATTATTTCCCCTTCATTTTCGAAAAAATCGACCCAATGAGAGTGGAACGAGGGAACTGGGAATGACTTCCCTTGTATTTAACATAATTGTTACCACATAATTGGGAGGCACTTATATTGGCCTTTTTTTGCAGTCAATCAGAAAGTTTCTCTCAATTTCTATAGGAATCTGAGATTAGTATCTTGGCATTGGTGATGCACGGCATGTTTATAGTTACAGTTAACAAGGTTTAAGAATCTGAAATTAGCATCTTTAATTGCTGTTGCACAGCTTTCTATAATTTAGGCTCTTATAGAAGACATGCTCAATGGAAACTGATTTCATTATTACTCTCAGTTTTTTTTTATTATCTCAATAATATCATTGAGATAATAAAAAAAAAAGAGTAATGTGTTTAATGATTAATTACCAAATATCAAGCTTTTCACTTTCCACTGTAGAAGGAGAGAGAGCTATATGACAGGAGAGTACATAATCAATATTTTGAATATGCTTTTAGTCGAAAGCGAAATCTTGATATTGTGTAATTAATCATTAAATTCACTACTCTACTGTGTTTTTTTTTACATTATTGTATTTTTTTCCCGTCTCGGATTTAAAGAACTATTATTTTTATGTCGTTACTGAATTAGTGCAAGCACAAAGTAGAATAGTTGCACAAGTTGCATAATGCAATTCCATAAGACATTCCTCTTTTCCAGCAGAAACAGACAGCCCCACCCCTATTTTGATGACCGGCGGTGGTCTATGGTTGGGTAAAGAATTTTTTTATTTTAATTGTTATTTCTCTTGTTGCTTCATCTGTGGAAATATAGAATTTGGATAATTGTCAACTATATCCATGTTGCTTGTGGTAAATTTAAACTGTAAGTTTGATTTATTCCTCCTCTTCAAATTTAAGGTAGGTATATGTGTGATGCTTTATCATACTCCAAATCTACTTCTATTGTCTGACCTCATGGCAGAAGATTATTGCCCACTTACACTGTGGTTGACCCAAGTAGAGTTGTGTAAGGGGTGGAATTGTTGTGACACTTTATCCCCAAGGAGCTGAGGGGAGTGTTAGAGGCATGTTTGGCTTCTGGTGAATGTTTTCTTTGAATCGGCCACCCCTCTTACAAGGAAAAATGGCCATTGTGCTATTAAATATATGTACTTTTTTTGTAATGTGTGGAATAATAACTATTAAGTCATTGTCATATTTTTAAGTTCACATGTATTTAATAGAAAATCATGACCAAGTTGGGGTTTACAACACAATACTTACAAAAGTGATGCTGGCCAAAGGGATTTCTTATTCCTTCTAGAACAGTATACTTGGACATATGGGTGTAGGGAGGTTACCATATCATGAATCACCGGGGGTAAACCAGTTGTTCTGTTGGGCTTCACAGCAGATCCTCGCTCACTTACCCTGTGGATAACCCAAGTGGAATAGTAGGGGGAATTGTGGTACCCTTTTATACCTAAGGTGCTGAGATGAGCGACAGAGGTATGTTTGGTTCTGGTGAATGTGTATGCTCTGATTTGGCCTCCCTCCTTATAAGAGGGGTTGTGGCCATTGCATATGTTGTATATATATATATAGTGAGTGTTGCAGATACACCTGTAATATATTAATAAACACCATCTTTTTTCTTGACTCAGCATCTTAATACATGTGGATTTCAAGTAATATTGTTGTGCATTTTCTGTTTGATAAGTGATTACTAATATGAATTATTGTCATATGGCTAAATTCTCTCTCTCTCTCTCTCTCTCTCTCTCTCTCTCTCTCTCTCTCTCTCTCTCTCTCTCTCTCTCTCTCTCTCTCTCTCTCTCTCTCTCTCTCTCTCTCTCTCTCTCTCTCTCTCTCTCTCTCTCTCTCTCTCTCTCTCTATATATATATATATATATATATATATATATATATATATATATATATATATATATATATATATATATATATATATATATATATATATATATATATATATTTTTTTTTTTTTTTTTTTTTTTTTTTTTTTTTTAAGCTGTCATCATTGAGACGTGATTTGTTAAAGAAATTGTAGATTGTTGTTGATTTCATGGGAATTCTCAATTGTTGTGTTGTACATATTACAGAATGTATTTGTACTGTACATATGTATATATATTCCCTTAGGGTGCAAGAATACCTCTTCTATGTTCCCATGCTTGTAAAAGTTAACTAAATGGGGCAGAGCAAAGGAACTTTGCATCCCCCATTTTGTATTTCCCTCCCACAAAGAGTCAGGGTGTTTGCATTGACTTAACCACACACCCTATTAAACGGCTTATGGCTCTAATTAATAAATTATATACTTCCATGTGGTTACATATTCATCACTTTGAATAAAATTTGCAGAAATAATTATAATTTGTAACTTTTCTCACGATGTCTTAATCAGTTATATTCTGAGACTTGTTCCCTTAATCATCGTTATTATTAACTCTTAGAGTACGATTTGATTTCATGAATTCTCCTTGAATTTTGTCTTGGCCTTGTTAAACGTTTTGGAAAATATGCGGCTTATTTATAATTACTCTCTTGGGGACTGCAGTAATGTGGTGGGTAGAGTACTCAACTCGGGAAGTGACAGATCCTTGATCGAAGCCACCGCAGGGCATTAGGAATGGCCTTGAGCCATTAATTATCCCCCAGCTACACCTGTTCTGTGTCCTTCCCCATTAAAATGGGGACTAATTATGACACAGAAAACTGTTCATTATAACGGGATAGTGGTGGCGTGGTGGTTAAAGTACCTGACTTTACGAAGTGACAGAACTGCAATTGAGCCCACTACGGGGTATTAGGTAGGAAAGGGCATCCAACCTTCATTCCCGTGCTTCAACTTACGTGTCCCCTCCCATATTAGGGATTAATAATGAAACATAAATCGTAAAAGAAAAAAAAATTACTTCGTATCTGTAAGTCATGTAAATGAGATCATGAAAAAGATAGTGAGCACTCCCTTATTTAGATTTTTGTTATTTAATCCTTGCCTCAAGGATAGTTATTAGTATTTATCAGTCATTTAACGTACATGGGGGCATTGGTAGCACAGCGGCTAGAGTGCTTGACTTTGGAAGTGATAAACCCATGTTTGATACCACCACGAGGTGTTAGGAAGGGCATCCAGCCTTGAATCCCAGCTCCAACCTGTGTCCATCCCCATAATGGGGATTTATAGTAACACATAGAATGTTAAGATTCCTGTAATGTACTTATTTGAATCTAATTTTTTTTCCAGTACAACGTCAAGCTTCAAGAATGAATCCTTACAAGGATCCAACTCTCATCTGGCTGCAGCAAGTGCAGCTACAGACTCAACTCTAGAAATGAAGAAAGAAATTGATCATGCAAGACAGTATGAAGATCCCCATCAATCAGCCACACTTCCTAGGGACCAAGGTCCTACTTTTCACTACGTCTCTGCTGATATCCTCGGGGGTCGACAGTCTCCAGTGCCTTCCGATGGTTCACAAGAATATTTTGGACATGGCAGGTCAAAAAGTCAGCCATTAGAGACTGCCATGTAGTATTCCTCCTAATTACTTTTACATAATTCTTACAACGCATTCAACGTCACACCAAGAATTAGTAAAGTTTTATCTCTTAGTGGATAAGTGGCCAATTTTTGTTTAATATATAAAAATATATAATTGAGAGAAACTCATTAGCCAAAGACAACCAGATGTTTGTGTTCTGAACATTGTAAGAATGCATCACTTTCTTAGAACTAGTTAATAATATCTTCAAAACAATATATGTGGATTTCCATAAATTAACCATGGATCTCTAAGACTAAAAGACCTTCCATTGTTCCCAAGAAACTAAGCGGATTGATTGAAGTATATTAGCTTCTAGTGAATGTGTGTGCTTCTGCTCGGCCGCCTTCCTTGCAAGGGGGATTGCCTTACATCTGAAGATTCTTGTCCATTTAACCTATTGGTGACCCAAGCAGTGCAGTTGGAGTGGGGGATTGTGATGGCTGTGTATTCTCAGAGAGCTGAGAGGAGTTATTGAAATGTATCGGCTTCTTGACTTGGCCACCCCCCCCTTACAATGGAGCTTGCTGCCATTGTATATGTTGTTGTCCATTAAGTGCACTGATTCATGTGATTGCAGTACTCAAAAAATAATACACTGTATATATAAGTGCAAATGCTCGCAAAGTCTCATAAAGCCAGATAATGTATATTTAAAGGGCAAATATTGATGTCAGGTTTGGTACATTTTTCACAGCCGTTTTGGCTCCAGCGCTTGGGAGCCAAAACACATTTGATATATATATATATATATATATATATATATATATATATATATATATATATATATATATATATATATATATATATATATATATATATATATATATTTTATATATATATATACTGTATATATATATATATATATATATATATATATATATATATATATATATATATATATATATATATATATATATATATATATATATATATATATATATATATATATATATATATATATATATATATATATATATATTTACAAACACACACTGCGAGAGTGAGATATTGAGATACAAACCTGGCCTTAAGGAAATCCTTCCATTCTCACAGGATTTTCAAGGTACTTATAGTTACCATTTTGTGGAATTGTTAAAAGAGGATTTGAATTAATTTGTTTGTTCTGTTAAGTATTTGATATGTACAGCAAATCTGTCTATATTGATATGTAATTTTAAGGTAGAGGTGGTCATGGCAGCTCATGGTAAAGTGCGCAAGGTTGTAAACATTTAACGCGAGTTTGATCCCACCAGGGACGTTAGGAAGGGCTTCAACAAGTCTGTGTCCACTACCCTCATTTGAATGGGGACAAATTATCATGCGTAAAAACTGCATTTACCAGCCTTTTTCTATTACCTCTGATGTATTGCATTCCTTCCTGTGACTTACAATAATTATGAAATAACTTTTCCAAAAACTTTTTGATCTTTAGCCTCATGCCAGAAGATCCTTTGCTACTTACTCTGTGGGTGACCCAAGCTGGGTAGTGAGGTGGGTGGAAGTGTGCTAGCCCTTTATCCCCAAGGAGCATAGAGAAATGATCAAGGTACAATAGCCTCTGGTGATTGTGTGTACTTTGACTCGGCTCCCTCGCTTACTAGGTAGATTGCAGCCATTGTATATGTATGTAATTAGTTGAGAAACTGGGATAACCTCATTTTTGAAGTATTTGTAGAGATGTGGCAATGATGGTTGACTGTCTTATAGCACTAAATACAGTTCACTTCCAGAATATATATTCTACTTATAACAGCTCCTTTTTCTGATCATCATGTTAAGAACGCAAAATTTTACCTCCTGGGCTAGTAGTGGCACTAATGACGGGCGTAAGCACTGGGACGACTGTACATTTCATACGATGATCCAGATACTGTGCATAGCAAACTAGTGATAAGTATGACTAGAATATTACTCTAAAAATATTTGTAAAGAGTTCATGAAAAATGAGAGGTTCCATGTTTGAACAATAAGACACAACACCACATTAATAAATGTTTGAGATATAGACCTATTTAAAGTGGAGAATTATGGCAATATTTTATTCCCAAGGAACTGGATGAGTGATCAAAGTATGTTTAGCTTATGGTGATTGTGTGTTCTTTGACTCGCCCATTCCCCTTACAAGGAGGATTGAGGCTGTTGTATGTAAAAAAAAAATATTAAAAAACCATTTCATTGATTGATTCATTTGTAATTGGTGATATAAAGTATACTTACACTTTTTTTGTTAGCATGCGCTATTTGCCTTGAGAAAAGCAGACAACGTAAATTGCCTTTCAACAGTGCCTTTTTACTTCAAACATATTCTCCAAGAATAAAATAATCCTAAATATCCGCAGTAGTAACAGCATTCAAATCAAGAAGTGAAATACCCAAGCTCACCATGGGTTGCTTGGAATGTCATCCAACCTGAATTCCCCAGCTTCAACCTGTCTGTGTCCACCCCAATTCGAATGGGGATTATTAGTAACAGAAAATGACAAGCAAAATCTTGACAATGGAATAGGCTCATCTCGTGTCATTGTTCGTTATTTTGCAAGTAAGTGGTTGTTACAAGCTTGAAAACTGTGATTAGATTTGTACTTTTGTAATGATAAAAATGTCACACCTCACACCCTCATGTCCTCCCTTTGCTACATCCATAAACCTAGTCTTTGACCTTCCTCTCCCCCTCCTGTCTGGCTCCTCCATACACAGCATCTTTCACTCTACATACCCCTCATCCCTCCTCACTGCATATGCAAACCATGTACATTCATATTAATCAGATTATTAGATTAGAGTCTGTTATTTTTCTATCAGCCATAACATGAATTTTTTATATCTACATTCCATCTCTGTCTTGAACACAAAAAATGTATATTTTTGTATGCAAGGCCACAGAATATGTAAAACTAGGGGGCCGCATTTTTAAATGACATATTAGAAACTGAGCCATTCGTAAAGAGACATCGAAATGTATAGAGTATATAGAGGATCTTGAACTCAAATCGTTTTGACTAGAGATGCTTCAGGCTTACTGCAAATACTAAGTTTTAGCCGTGACTGACATTTATAAAATTGAAAAAAAAAATACATAGAATAATTGGTTTGTATGGTACACACTTTTTGGGCAGGGACAATAGCTCACTTGTAGAGTACACAATTTGGGATGCAACAGACACTTGTTCAATCCCACCGTGGAATGGGGACCACTGTGACAACAAAACGGTGCATAGATAATAATGATGTGCAGTATGCATAGTACTGTTACTACCCAACATGCTCTACCATACATCAGTGTGCCTTACTTACTATTTCAACTTTAAACTCAAACATCAACATGTATCCTCATTGTAAGTCGAGGATTGCTTGTTTTGCAGTCATTCGTACTGCAAACGGAGACTTAATATTAGGTACCTTACTGCTTTATAGATGGAATCCGCAGTGGTGTAGTTGTTAAGAATATTTTGGGAGGTAACATACCCACAGTCGAGCCCACCGGGGGGATTGAGAAGGGTATTCAGCCTCTATTCTCAAACTCTAATATGTCTCTCCATCCCCATAATGGGGATTGATAGGGAAATATAAAACGTAGAAACAACAACTTTTTAGGAGGAAACCACAGTACTGTAGTGGTTAGAATTACTTGACTTGGGCAGTGACAAACCTGTGATCGAGCTCACCACAGGGCACTAGGAAGGAAATCCCAGCCAGATTTCCCAGCACCAATCTATTGGTGTCCACCCCAATGCAAATGGAGCTTATTAGTGAAATATGCACCATACTCCTTAATAGATATCATTGTATCTAGTGATTTGAGCCTGTCCTAATTATCACTCTGACTCATCATTATATTTCCTCCTTGGCCATGGATGAGAATATCGCCTTTGCTCATATGCGTGTTGTAAAAGTCAACTAAGTTGAGTGGAGCGAAGGGACTGGGAATCCTCCTCTCATATTTTCCTTCCACAAAGAATCACAGAATGTGAGTAGGTAGACAAAAATATAGATGCAGAGCTTTTGCTCATAACACTGTCTAATTATTAGATTATAATAAACTAAGTCGCAATGTGTAAATAATAAAAGTTTTTTATCAGGAGAGCAATTTTACGTAATTTAAGTATATGCAATAATTGTACAAATTATGTATTTATTTGTATTTGTCACTTAAGTTTTACAGTTATTTGTATGTATTCAGTCAGAATATTTGATGTGTGTGTCTGCTGGAAATGTTTTAAGTATGACTTCATCATGTTATGATACCTTTGTTTCCAAAGTGTATGAGTGATATGTAGTATTCACTGATTATTTAATAACTACGAAATGATTATAATTCTCAATACTCTTTCACCATTACAATTATTTACTATTGTTTAATTATTATAGTTCTCATAACTTTTTCACCATTTACAATTATGAAATGATTATCATTCTCAATATATTATCCCCATTTATAAGTATTTAATGGTTTTTAATTATTATAATTACCATTATTTTTTTTACCATTTGTGAATATGGATTATTATAATTCTCATCATTTTTTCACAAATTTTAATTATTTAATGGCGTTTAATACAATTTATGATTTATTTCGACTTTTATGGTTTTGCATTGTTCCGTTAGGCAATTAGGTGTATTTTACACATCTTTTTTTGTGGTTTTCTCATGGTTTTTATCACCAAATGGTGTATACTATATTGTGTTATATCCTTGTTTATGTGGTTATTACAATGTTTTTGTACGGAATCTATGAGCTTGTTTTATTGTTTATATACGTTCTTTGGGTCGTGTTAGGACGAGTAACCCTCAGAACTGCATGTAAGGTTAAATAACCCCATAATTTGTTAGGTTAGGTTAGGTTGAGTTGGCATAGGCTACGTTAGGTTAGGTGTGGTTATATTAGGTATGCTTAAGTGACTTTCTCAACGAATATGAATAACTTTAGAGCACCCTGGGTTTACTAATCTGCACAAGATCCCATTTTCCTGCTGAATTATTAAATGAATGGCATTTTTTTATTAAGCGAGTTGTTGCAAGACTTTGAAATAATATTACAGACAATGCTGTTAACAGGAGAAACATAAAACAAGTAAAGGAAAGAAAAAGAAAATATATATGTAGTACTTATTACTTTTATGACCTCAATGGGTCACCTCAAAGTGCTCTGAGAAGATACCCAATTAAGATCAAGAAATTTATTAAGTACTACATATATTTTTCCTGTTGTTTTCTTTAAGGGGCCTTTCCATGCAATTTTAGACACTATGGTAGCAGTTCAGTGTTATTTATAAAGCATTTTATTTCATTTATGTCTGATGTTTTATATTCGTATCTGCTCTAGGTAGTCAAAGCTGTATACTGTACTTTTATCTCTTAAGATAAATGTAAATCTTCCATTTTTGTAAAAAGGTTCCTCTTGATTGTGTGTGTTTTCTATGCAAATGAAAATTAAAATATATTGTAAGAATTATTTTTTTATATTATCATCATTCTTATTTGGAAGGTTATATAAAACCTGCTATTTGGTAAAGGCAAAGGTTGCCGGGTTTCAGTTCCGATATCCATCTAAGATGCTCCTCAGAACGTCAGCCAGAGCAAGCCCCAACCCCCCCACTGTGGTGACCAGCCACAGCAGTAACCTCCCAGTAAACAGCTTAAAGTTTAAGCTGTTTACTGGGTCTTGGACAGGAATCGATCTGCCGACCTCGTGAATGTGAAGCCAGCGCATTACCACTGTACTAGCTGTATATTTTAGGCTGGAACTTAGGCACGATATTAATAGTTTTTTTTTTACCTGGACTGGTAAAGAAAATTACCTTCCTTGGGCCTGAGTATTGATAAATGTCATTAGTAGGGATATTAAACAACTGTTGTTCTTCAAAGATTGGAAAATATTAAGACAAGCAAGGAGCACAATTATTATTATTATTATCTTAAGCCAAGCAATAACTCTGAATATTTATAAATGTGGCTAGGATAGGGACCCTGGCTTGGAAAAGTTAATGTCTATAAATCAGATGGCTCCAGCAAGGGAAGCAACTTGGTGAGGAGAAATTATTATAAATTAAAATTTCAGCACGAACTTGACTCCAGCTAGTAGAGGAAGATATACAGTATATATTGACCAGGAAAGCAGCTATGGCTACAAGTCTCGGCAGTTGTTAAAACCGCATTCAAGAGAGCAAACAATAAGGCACATGAAACGTGCAACATATCGTCAAGTAGTGACAAATTTTAATATGGCACATTCTTTGGAACAGTGGATGAATGGACCTAAGGGTTCTCTTTCAGTGTGGCAAATTAAGTTTGAGGAAGTCAGTCCAGGGGCATTCCCTCAGCTTTTATTGTCAACATAGCCAAAGGAAGAATTTCTGGAGAGAAGTTCACCGCAATCAATATAATGAGGCAATACCATTGGCGAAAGGGATGTCAAATTTGACTGCCAAGAGAACAGGAGTTATGAGAGGAAACAGGTGCATTTTGCACTGCTCAGCCTTCAGGCACATGGACAAGGAAATGTTCAGAAATATTTATGTAACCTATGTGAGGCCAAAACTCGAATATGCAGCCCCCTTTTGGAATCCGCACTTGAAAAAGCACATAGCTAAGCTTGAAAACGTTCAAAGACATGCCACGAAACTGGTGCCAGAAATACGCAATCTCAGTTATGATGAGAGGCTGAGGGAATTAGACTTACCATCACTCGAAGCTAGAAGAGTGAGGGGGGATATGGTGACAGTCTTTAAATTTCTTCATGGTTATGATAGAGTGGATAGGGATCGATATTTTGATATGGCTGGCTCTAGAACTAGAGGTCATAGTTTGAAGCTTCGTAAGAAAACTTCTTTGCAAGATGTAAGGAAATACTTTTTCAGTGTAAGAGTAGTTGATAATTGGAATTGGCTAAGCGAGGAGGTAGTTAATGCTATCTTAATCCATAGTTTTAAGGACAGGTATGATAAGTATCACTAAGTCTAAAATGGAACCGATCAGGAGATGGGAAGATACGAGCTTTGGACTCTTTCCCGTAAACACAATTAGGTAATCACACTACAAAAACCAGGCACTCTTTGGCATCCTATTCCAATACTAACACAAGCTGTTGATACATGTTTAGTATCTGCACGACACAATCCTGGCAAACTTTGGCAGTCTTTTTCCAGTAGTCACACACAGAGCAGTAAGCACTCATAATTGGTATTCCAGTGTACCCTTTGGGATTAGGGCAAAATGAATGCCCAGATTCTATGCATACAAAGAGAACCAAACTTTGAGTGATTGAAACATGTGGTGAATGTTAAGTTTAGGAAAATAAGTTTGTTACCATCACCTCCAAGTAATCCTGTAAAGCTTAAAGAAACAAGAACAAAGTACAATTCTTGTTATAATAGAAACCCAAGCAACAAACCTAACCGGAAATTTTTAACAAAAATCAACCAGATGGCTCCAAAAGGAGAAGTAACTTGGCGAGGAAAATGAAAAAATATTGGCTATAAATATTGCACATGAAATTATTCCACTATGATTTTAAAAATTTAGTATTAAAATCTGTTTAATGATAATTTATTTCCGCCTTGCTAACACTTTTAAAGCCCCATTGACTCAATAGCCTTGCTGGGTAGTACTTTCCACTGTCTTGTCTTTTGGTATCTGATATAAGCATTTTTGAATTCTGATTTTTATTAAATCTAGACGAAAAAAGTGCACAGCTATTGGCACTGTCTGCATTCTTGGTAATGTATATAGGACGAAATTAGCCAGGAAGGCCGACACAAAGAGTGATTAATATAAACCACACAAGACCATTCCCACACAGCATATGCCAAGTGACACCTATATCATCATCCATTAATACAATTCAACAGGCAGCAAATTGAGACAGGATCTTGGAAGGAATCAAAGCAGTGAAGATACTATTCAGAGCCACATGACTCAATATGGCTGCAAACCCAACAAGTTTCATAGCTGGATTTAAAGTGCATAATGGCAAATTGGACTATATTGACAAATTGGACTAATACACTCCTAAAATTTTACTTAGAAATACTGTACAGAAAGAAGACATAAACACTACAATTAAGAATTACAGTACAACATGGCAAGCAACACACCTTTAATTGACAGTTAAATGAATATAAGAACAATATGCAATATAGCTTGGAATTTTCATCTGTGAAAACCAAGGGAGACTGCAAGGCAAAGCAAGGGATAAATACATGTAAGAAAAAATAGGATGCAACTATATAAACTTTTAAGAATTCTCAAAGACATGCCATACCGAGTTACAGGGAGAAGGTAAAGATGTACTCAGGTAATTAACTAACTGTGCTTACGGGAAAGGGTCCTGTTCTCGTAACTCCGTCTCTTGGTCGGTTTCATTTTTCTACATTTGTCCTTAAAATTATGAATTGAGTTAGAATTAATTTCCTCCTCACTTAGCAAATCCCAATCATCAACTATTTTTAGACTAAAATGTACAAAGGCTCCCCTACTTACGAGTTGCCGAGTTATGAACATTCACAGATACAAACATAAACCTACCCATGTATTAATGTATGTATTACTGTACTGCACTGTATTATTACATTATTATGACTGTATCAAAACTCATTGATACTGTATACTTTATGATTTATGTAGTAATTAAGTGTCTTTAGCCTAAATACTGTACAAAACTGCATATGTATGTACTGTGCAGTACTTCTTTTACCTAAACACAACTTACGAATAATTCTAATAATGAACAGACTTCTGGAACCTAAATCGTTCGTAAGCTGGGGAGTGTCTGTACTTCCTTACAGCCTTCAAAGAAGTTTACTTACGAAGCTTCAAACTATGACTTCTTGTTCTAGTACCAACCATATCAAAATATTGATCCCTATCCACTCTGTCAAAAGCATGGAGGAATTTAAAAGCAAGTCACCATATCCCCCTCATTCTTTTAGGTTCAAATGATTGTAAGACTAATTCCCGCATCCTCTCCTCATAACTGAGATTGCATATTTTGGGCACCAGTTTTGTGGCATGTTCCTGAACTTTTTCTATTTCACTTATATGCTCTTTCAAGTGTGTGTTCCAAAAGGGGGTTGCATATTCAAGCTTTGGCCTCACACAAGTTACATATATACCTAATAGGGCTCGTGGGAAGGAGCAATATGATAGGTTTTATTTTTTACTCACTAATATAAGAGTATATATGCCTACACTGCTAACACAACATGCACACCCTAAGACATTTGTACAAGGGAATTTCCTACACCAACATGTAATGGAACCAACAAAGGCCAGGGGTGGGGATGAGCCATCACTCCTTGATCTAGTGTTCACAGATAATGTGTTGGATATTGAAAAAATTGAGTATGTACCACCAATTGGAAAGAGTGACCACTGTGTGTTGTTGATGGAGTATATTATTGAAGATATTCTTCCTGAGAGCAAAGGCACCGAGGACATGAGGAGGAACTATCCGAAAGGAGATTACATCAAAATGAATGAGCTTTTTGCAGTTATTGACTGGAGAACCTTATTTTACAACAAATCTGTACAAGAAATGTATGACATCTTTTGTGAGAAATATGGGAAGATAGTAGATTGCTGCATACCTGTCACCAAAGTAGGTGTAATTCATGCCAGAGAGAAATGGTTCGATAATGGGTGTAAAAGAGCTAAGGAGTGGAGAGACAAATGCTGGAAAAGGTATAGGAGGAGAAAAAACATAAATGCCTGGCAAACCTACAAAAGAGCAAGAAATGACTACCTAAGTAAAAGGAGAGAGGCAGAGAGAGACTATGAGAGGGACATCACCAGGAAGGCTAAAGAAAATCCCAAGCTTTTCCACAGCTTTATCAGAGGAAAACTGAAGGTAAAAGAACAGGTTTTAAGGCTAAAGAGAGCGGATGGAAGCATCACTGAGACGGATGAAGAGATCTGCAAAGAATTGAACAAGGAGTTTCAGTCAGTATTTACAGTAGAAAATACCCCACCCCCTCAGATTGCAGTGATAGAAGCTCAAGGGCCGGTATTAGAGAACATCAACCTTACAGCCACAGAGGTATGCAAAGCGCTGATGGATTTAGATGTTCATAAAGCTACAGGTCCTGATGACATATCCCCTCATGTGCTTAAAAAATGCGTTAACTCAATATCAGTGGCACTAAGTATCATATTTAAAAAGTCACTGGAGTCAGGGGAGATTCCAAGATGCTGGAAACAAGCAAATGTGATACCTATCTTCAAAAAGGGAAGGAGGGATACGGCTCTGAACTATAGACCAGTTTCCTTGACCAGCATAGTTTGCAAAGTTATGGAGAAACTACTAAGGAAACATACCTCTCTTCACTTGGAATCCTTCAACTTTTTGTCAGTGAGGCAACATGGCTTCAGAGAAGGTAGATCAACAATAACAAACTTATTAGAATTTTATGATGAGGTAAGCCAAATCTTACAGGAAAGAGAGGGCTGGGCAGATTGCATATTCCTAGACTACCAGAAAGTGTTTGACACTGTTCCACATGGGAGACTTATTAGGAAGCTGTAAATCAATGGCTAGAATAGGTGGAAATGTTTTGGATTGGATAAAAACTTACTTAGAAGGAAGGGAACAGAGGGGTAGAGTAAGACACTCAGTGTGTGAATGGGGAAGAGTTAGTAGTGGAGTTCCACAGGGTTCAGTTTTAGGGCCACTTTTGTTCCTTGTATATGTAAATGACCTACCAGAGTCTGTAAATTCATTCATGAATATGTTTGCAGATGATGCAAAGATTGTGAAGAAAGTAAAAAACGAGAACAATGGTAGAGAACTTCAGGAGGATCTAAATAATCTGCATGAGTGGTCAGAAAAGTGGCTAATGAAATTCAATACTTCAAAATGTAAGGTAATGAGAATGGGTACAAGTGCAAGAAGGCCCAAGCTTGACTACTCGGTGGCTGGAGTACAACTTCAAGAGACAGAAAATGAGAGAGATCTAGGAGTAAACATACTGGCAGATTTGTCTCCAGAAATACATATATATGGCATAGTAAGGGCAGCATATGCATTCTTATCAAATGTAAGGGTAGCCTTCAGGCACATGGACAAGGAAATGTTCAGAAATATTTATGTAACCTATGTGAGACCAAAACTCGAATATGCAGCCCCCTTTTGGAATCCGCACTTGAAAAAGCACATAGCTAAGCTTGAAAAAGTTCAAAGACATGCCACGAAACTGGTGCCAGAAATACGCAATCTCAGTTATGATGAGAGGCTGAGGGAATTAGACTTGCCATCACTCGAAGCTAGAAGAGTGAGGGGGGATATGGTGACAGTCTTTAAATTCCTTCATGGTTATGATAGAGTGGATAGGGATCGATACTTTGATATGGCTGGCTCTAGAACTAGAGGTCATAGTTTGAAGCTTCGTAAGAAAACTTCTTTGCAGGATGTAAGAAAATACTTTTTCAGTGTAAGAGTGGTTGATAATTGGAATTCGCTAAGCGAGGAGGTAGTTAATGCTATCTCAATCCATAGTTTTAAGGACAGGTACGATAAGTATCACTAAGTCTAAAATGGAAGCGATCAGGAGACGGGAAGATACGAGCTTTGGGCTCTTTCCCGTAAACACAATTAGGTAATCACAATTAGGTAATCACATAGCTGTTGTATATAGCCTGCCAAGGAATCAATACAGGCTAGAAGTTTATGAGGAAAGTCATATAGATACTAACACAGTTTTTCTCTTTTCTTTTTTTTCCTCTTTCTCGTCTTCTTTCTATACTCTGTGAGAGGGAGAACATAAAAATGAAGCCATCTCTGTCCCAAACCTCTCCCACCCATGGGTCGGGAGAAGGGGTAGTCATCAGGGGACTTAAACAGAGAATCAAGAAGTTAGAGGAAATGGTTATAAGCCTTGATGATAAAATTCGGAATATGGATGGAGAAATGAAAGAGAATGAAACACTCAGAGAACAAATAAGATCTTTGGAGGAAGCAAATAAAGCACAAGGGCAGGAGAGAAAGGAACTAGAAAAAAGAATAAAGAAGCTGGAAGGGGAAAAGAGTCAACTAGAATCTAGAATTTCTAAACAAGAAGATAAAAACAAACAGCTAAATGACAACCTAAAGGAATTAGATGTTAGTTCACTGCTCTCTTCTGAGAGAGACGAGATTGCTGCTTGGAATGTTCAGATTAAGGAAAACATTGAACAGTTCAGAAAAGAGTTCCAGGAGCTGAATATGGAAAATGATGCCATGAAAACGTCCTTTGCTGATGCACTAAAGGGGAATGTGGCAGTAAAAGAGGCTGTAAAGGTGGTGGCACTGGAAAACATACAAACAGTTGACTATAAAGAGACAGTAATCGAAAAAATGAAAGACGTTGTGATGGAAAGGGCAAACCCACTCATCAGACAGGCACTTGATAAGGAGAAGACAGTGGTAATCTCAGGCATAAGTGAATCCCAGGAGCCAACATGGCAGGGGAGACTTGAAGAAAATAAAGCTAGCGTTGTAGACCTGATAAGAAAGCTTGGAGTAGTATGTGGTCCTGAGGATATTGTAAACATACACCAACTAGGTAAATATTCGAGGGAAGGAAAGCCGAGACCAACAAAAGTAACCTTTGAGAGAGGGGAAACATGTAGGGAAATATTGTTGAGAAAAAAAAGTCTAAAAGACCTTCAAGAATACAAAGAAGTGTTCATTAGACGATACAGAACACAGGAAGAGATGGGAAAGATCAAAAACTTGTTGCAAGAGGCAAGAAGGTTAAATGATGAAAGAAATGAAGAAGAGAAGAAAAATTTTCGTTACAGAATACTTCCAGACAAAGGGGAGATAAAGAAGATAATGACAGAAGATCAGGGGATGGGGCCTCATTAAGATTGTTATACACAAATGCTGATGGATTAGCTGGTAAGGCAGTAGAATTAAAAGATAGGATTCACAACAGTAAGGCAGATATAGTAGCAATTACAGAGACTAAGTTGAGTGAGGACATAAACAGTGTCACAGTTTTTCCTAAGGGCTTCAGAATACTAAGGGTTGAAAGATCTGAGAGGACTGGTGGAGGGATAGCACTGCTCATAAGTGAGAGGATTCAAGTTGAAGAAATAAACTTGGCTATAGAAAGTGAGTTCAGGGAATTTCTTGTTGCTCGCATAAATACTGGGTCAGAGAGCATTATAATAACTGTTGTATACAACCCACCAAGGAACCAAAATAGCTTGAAATTTATGAGGAAAGTCATTTAGGTACTATTGAAGTCATAAACTCATTTGTTAAAATGGCACGGGAGAAAAAATGTAGGATTTTGATTATGGGAGACTTTAATCATAAAGAGATAGATTGGATAAATCTTGACCCACACAGTGGTGAGGACTCATTTGGGGCAAGATTCCTAGATTGCGTACAAGGGAATTTCCTACACCAACATGTAATGGAACCAACAAGAGCCAGGGGTGGGGATGAGCCATCACTACTTGATCTAGTGTTCACAGATAATGTGTTGGATATTGAAAATATTGAGTATGAACCACCAATTGGAAAGAGTGACCACTGTGTGTTGTTGATGGAGTATATCATTGAAGACATTCTTCCTGAGAGTAAAGGCACTGAGGACATGAGGAGGAACTATCCAAAAGGAGATTACATCAAAATGAATGAGCTTTTTGCAGTTATTGACTGGAGAACCTTATTTTACAACAAATCTGTACAAGAAATGTATGACATCTTTTGTGAGAAATATGGGAAGATAGTAGATTGCTGCATACCTGTCACCAAAGTAGGTGTAATTCATGCCAGAGAGAAATGGTTCGATAATGGGTGTAAAAGAGCTAAGGAGTGGAGAGACAAATGCTGGAAAAGGTATAGGAGGAGAAAAAACATAAATGCCTGGCAAACCTACAAAAGAGCAAGAAATGACTACCTAAGTAAAAGGAGAGAGGCAGAGAGAGATTATGAGAGGGACATCACCAGGAAGGCTAAAGAAAATCCCAAGCTTTTCCACAGCTATATCAGAGGAAAACTGAAGGTAAAAGAACAGGTTTTAAGGCTAAAGAGAGCGGATGGAAGCATCACTGAGACGGACGAAGAGATCTGCAAAGAATTGAACAAGGAGTTTCAGTCAGTATTTACAGTAGAAAATACCCCACCCCCTCAGATTGCAGTGATAGAAGCTCAAGGGCCGGTATTAGAGAACATCAACCTTACAGCCACAGAGGTATGCAAAGCGCTGATGGATTTAGATGTTCATAAAGCTACAGGTCCTGATGACATATCCCCTCATGTGCTTAAAAAATGCGCAAACACAATATCAGTGGCACTAAGTATCATATTTAAGGAGTCACTGGAGTCGGGGGAGATTCCAAGATGCTGGAAACAAGCAAATGTGATACCTATCTTCAAAAAGGGAAGGAGGGATACGGCTCTGAACTATAGACCAGTTTCCTTGACCAGCATAGTTTGCAAAGTTATGGAGAAACTACTAAGGAAACATATATCTCTTCACTTGGAATCCTTCAACTTTTTGTCAGTGAGGCAACATGGCTTCAGAGAAGGAAGATCAACAGTAACAAACTTATTAGAATTTTATGATGAGGTAAGCCTAATCTTACAGGAAAGAGAGGGCTGGGCAGATTGCATATTCCTAGACTTCCAGAAAGCGTTTGACACTGTTCCACATGGGAGACTTATTAGGAAGCTGCAATCAATGGCTAGAATAGGTGGAAATGTCTTGGAATGGATAAAAACTTACTTAGAATGAAGGGAATAGAGGGTTAGAGTAAGACACTCAGTGTCTGAATGGAGAAGAGTTAGTAGTGGAGTTCCACAGGGTTCAGTTTTAGGGCCACTTTTGTTCCTTGTATATGTAAATGACCTACCAGAGTCTGTAAATTCATTCATGAATATGTTTGCAGATGATGCAAAGATTGTGAAGAAAGTAAAAAACGAGAACAATGGTAGAGAACTTCAGGAGGATCTAAATAATCTGCATGAGTGGTCAGAAAAGTGGCTAATGAAATTCAATACTTCAAAATGTAAGGTAATGAGAATGGGTACAAGTGCAAGAAGGCCCAAGCTTGACTACTCGGTGGCTGGAGTACAACTTCAAGAGACAGAAAATGAGAGAGATCTAGGAGTAAACATACTGGCAGATTTGTCTCCAGAAATACATATAAATGGCGTAGTAAGGGCAGCATATGCATTCTTATCAAATGTAAGGGTAGCCTTCAGGCACATGGACAAGGAAATGTTCAGAAATATTTATGTAACCTATGTGAGGCCAAAACTCGAATATGCAGCCCCCTTTTGGAATCCGCACTTGAAAAAGCACATAGCTAAGCTTGAAAAAGTTCAAAGACATGCCACGAAACTGGTGCCAGAAATACGCAATCTCGGTTATGATGAGAGGCTGAGGGAATTAGACTTGCCATCACTCGAAGCTAGAAGAGTAAGGGGGGATATGGTGACAGTCTTTAAATTCCTTCATGGTTATGATAGAGTGGATAGGGATCGATATTTCGATATGGCTGGCTCTAGAACTAGAGGTCATAGTTTGAAGCTTCGTAAGAAAACTTCTTTGCAGGATGTAAGGAAATACTTTTTCAGTGTAAGAGTAGTTGATAATTGGAATTGGCTAAGCGAGGAGGTAGTTAATGCTATCTCAATCCATAGTTTTAAGGACAGGTACGATAAGTATCACTAAGTCTAAAATGGAACCGATCAGGAGACGGGAAGATACGAGCTTTGGGCTCTTTCCCGTAAACACAATTAGGTAATCACAATTAGGTAATCACAGTAATAAACTCATTATTAATATTGCACGGAAGAGAAAATGTAGGATTTTTATTATGGGAGATTTTAATTATAGAGAGATAGATTGGATAAATCTTAACTCGAACAATGGAGAGGACTCATTCGGGGAAAAATTCCTAGATTGCTCATAAGAGAATTTCCTACACTAATATGTACTGGAACCAACCACGGACAGAATTGGGGATGAGCCATCACTGCTTGATCTAGTTTTCACAAATAATGTGTTGGATATTGAATAAATTGAGTATGAACCACCAACAAACAGGAAAGAGTGACCATTGTGTGTTGTTGATGGAGCATATAATCGAAGATGTTCAGCCTGAAAGTAGGGTAGGAGCTATCCGAAACGAGATTACATAAAAATTTATGAGCTTCTTTTCAGTATTTATCAGAGGACCTTATTGAGCAACAAATCTGTACAAGAAAAATACATCTTTTGTGAGGAATATGGGAAGATTAGTAAATTGTTGCACACCTTCCACCAAAATAGGTGTTATTCATGCCAGAGAGAAATGGTTTAAAGGGCGGTTTACACGGTCAAACGGTTCGCAGAACGCGGTTCGACAAACAAGTGTTTGAAGTGATGTTCGAACGTGTGAACGGGGTATTTGGGTGTTGAACTCGTTTGTCGAACGTGTTCGAAAACCAAATACCCCGTTCACACTTTCGAACATCACTTCAAGCACTTGTCTGTCGAACGGGGTATTTGGTTGTTGAACACATTTGTCGAACGTGTTCAACAACCAAATACCCCATTCACACGTTCGAACATCACTTCAAACTCTTGTCTGTCGAACTGCGTTCGATGAACCGTTTGACCGTGTAAACCCCCCTTAAGAGAGCTAAGGAGTAGAGAGACAAATGCTGGAAACATTTATAGGAGGAGAAAATACATAAATGCCTGGCAGACTTACAGAAGACCACGAAATGAGTACCTAAGTATAATAAGAAAGGCAGAGAGAGATTATGACAGGAATATTACCAAGAAGACTAAAGAATATCCCAAACTTATCAACAACTTTATCAGAGGAAAAGTGAAGGTAAAAAAAAACAGGTTTTAAAGCTAAAGAGAGCGAATGGAAGCATCACTGAGATAGATGAAGAGATCTGTAAAGAATTGCACAAGGACTTTCAGTCAGTATATACAGCAGATAATACCCCACCCCCTCAGACTGCAGAGATAAGAGCTCATGGGTCAATATTATAGTACATCATCTTTTCAGCCACAGAGGTATGCAAAGGGCTAACGTAGTGACATGCCAGCTACAGGAGATTCTAAGATGCTGGAAACAAGCACACGTGGTACCTATCTTCAAAATGGGAAGGAGGGATACAGCCATAACTATAGGCCTGTTTCCTTGACCAGCATAGTTTGCAAAATTATGGAGAAACTACTAAGTAAACACATCCCTATTCACTTGGAAGCCTTCAACTTTTTGTCAGTGAGAAAATGTGGCTTCAGAGAAGCTAGATCAACAATAAGAAACTTATTAGAATTTTATGATGAGGTATGTCAGATCTTACAGGAAAAAGAGGGCTAGGAAGATTGCATATTCCTAGACTTCCAGTAGACATTTGTTATGGTCCCACACGGGAGACTTAAAAAGTTGCAAATAATGGCGAGAATAGGTGGATATGTCTTGGAATGGTAAAAAACTTACAAGGAATGAAACAGAGGGTCAGAGTAAGAAACTCAATGTCTGAATGGAGAAGGGTTAGTAGTGGGGTTCCATAGGGTTCAGTTTTAGGGCCACTTTTGTCCCTTGTATATGTAAATGAACTACCAAAGTCTGCATGTTCATTCATAATATGTTAGCAAATGATGCAAAGATTGTGAAGAAATTAAGAGACGAGAACAATGGTAGAGAACTTCAGGAAGATCTAAATAATCTGCATCAGTAGTCAGAAAAGTGGCTAATGAAATTCAGTACTCCTAAATGTAAGGTAATGAGAATGGGTATAAGTGTGAGAAGGCCCAGGCTTGAATACTCAATAGCAGGAGCAGAGTTTCAAGAGAAGGTGAATGAAAGAGATCGAGGAGTAAATATACTGGCAGATTTTGTCTCCAGAAATCCATATTAATGGCATAGTAAGGGCAGCATATGGCCTATGTAAGGCCAAAGCTTGAATTTGCAGCCCCCTTTTAGAATCCGCACTTGAAAAAGCACATAATATAGCTGGAGGCACTTCAAAGACATGCCACAAAACTGGTACCAGAAATACGCAATCTCAGTTATGAGGAGAGGCTAAGAGAATTAGACTTACCATTACACAAAGCTAGAAGAATGAGGGGGAATATGGTGATGGTTTGTAAATTCCTTCTGGTTATGACAGAATGGATAGAGATCGATATTTTGATGTGGCTCTCACTAGAGCTATAGGTCATAGTTTGAAGCTACGTAAGAAATCTTCATTGCTGGATGTAAGGAAGTACTTTTTAGTGTAAAAGAAGTTGATAATTGGAATTGGCTAAGCGAGTAGGTAGTTAATGCTAACTCAATTCATAGTTTAAAGGACAAGTATGATCAGTATCATTGAGTACAAAAATTAAATAGATTAGGAGATTGGAGTTACGAGCATAGGGCTCATTCTCATAAGCACAACTAGGCAATTACAATTAAGTAATTACAGTGATTTCCAACCGGTGTACTGAGGCACCCTGGGGAGCCACAATCTAGGCTAGGGGTGCCGCAGAACTTGGAATAAATAAAGTACTTGGGATTTAAAAGCTTTCAACAAGGACGCTTAGTGCCTAGGAAGTTTGTGGCGGTGGCCGTCAGTGATGAAAGCAGTGGAGCTGCTATGTGATTATTCTGATATATTCCACCTTCAGTCAAAAGAAAATTCAAATTTTTATCAATTGCATCCCAAGACTCCAATCACCTTTACAAGGGTGCCTTTAGAATAAAAATATTGACAATCCCTGCCCTAAGAGCTCTGTGGAAAAGCCCTAGACTGTCAGTGACCTCCAAGTTTATTTGTATTTCTTATATGTTGGTCCCTACGGGATTCTTCTTGAAGGGGACTGCAGTAGTACAGTGATTAGAGTTCTCGACTTTGGAAGTGACAAGCCCATGTTGTATTCCTCCGCAGGGTGTTAGGATGGGCATTCAGCCTTAATTCCCAAACTTTAATCTGTCTGTGCCCACCCCATCCGAATTGGGATTAATAGTGACAACAACAGCAAGAGAAATCCTCTAAATGAGATAGTATCTGTGTTGTAATTAAGGAATGCCTTCAACTGTACATATATTACAAAATGATTGTGCATATTTTTAGTTATACAATGTAGCTAAGAAATATTTTGTTTTACATATAGTCTTATAAATGTTGTTTGCCTTTTTATGTCACTTTTAATCCCCATTTAAATGGGAGTGGATACAGACAGCTTAGAATGGGGAAGTATGGCTGGGTGCTCTTCCAAACACTTCAGTTTGGGCTCAAACACAGGTTAATTACTTCACGAGTCAAGCGCTCTAGCCATTGTGCAACAGCAGTTTTCCTAAGAATACTACGTTTATTTGAAGAAACTGGTGCCCCATTATATATCTATCAAGTGCACTAATCCTGTTGCATCATGTGATAGAAGAGGTGACTGTAGGCAGGGTAAAAATTCAATCCCTGCTGCTTCTTTTGTTAATGTGGACAGCTTTTTAATTAATACAGGATTCTGTGGACAGGGAGTTACAAAGGTCATGCATGACATACAATAACAGTTGTTTACTGTTTTATGTGTCAATAGTAATCCCCAAGTGGATAAAGACAAGTTGGAGCTGGGGAATGAAGGGAGAATGCGTACAATAATTATTTGCTGTTTTATGTGTCACTATTAATCTTCATTCACATAGTAGTCACTGTGATTACCTAATTGTGATTACCTAATTGTGTTTACGGGAAAGAGCCCAAAGCTCGTATCTTCCCGTCTCCTGATCGCTTCCATTTTATACTTAGTGATACTTATCGTACCTGTCCTTAAAACTATGGATTGAGATAGCATTAACTACCTCCTCGCTTAGCCAATTCCAATTATCAACTACTCTTACACTGAAAAGGTATTTCCTTACATCCTGCAAAGAAGTTTTCTTACGAAGCTTCAAACTATGACCTCTAGTTCTAGAGCCAGCCATATCAAAAAATCGATCCCTATCCACTGTGGCAAAGCGGTAGCGTCTGTGACTTTGAGGCGTCAGGTCGAGGTTTCGCGCCCCGCCACGGGCTAAGGTTATCAGGGGTATGCACTCAAAATGATGATTACATCTGCCAAAACAAGTCCTTCGCAAGAAAGCAATCATCCTAGCCCTTGGTAGAAAAGGGTCTGTGACGTAATACCGAATCAAATTAATTTTCATTCATATCAGGGTAACGGACAAGTTAGAGTTCGGGAAATAAAGCTGGATTTTGTTTTTAACACCCGCTCGAACGTGAGTTTGTCCCAATAATACATTATTAAAAAAGGGAAATATAAATTTGACCATATTGCTCAGCTGTTGTTGCAGATGTACTCTATATAGCAGCCCAAGAGAATTTAATTCTCAAATATGCTTAAATTAATTCAATATTGTATTAGTCACAAGCAATTAAGATAGACATGTATTCTAATTTAAGTAATTAATAATTATTAGCACTTAATAATGGGTCAGAAATTCAAATTCTGACACCAATTATTTGATTCTCGGAGTTACATTTACAGCTTTTGGAGGGAGGACTCAAAATGTATTCCCAATAAAAAGGAAATGACTTCGGATCTTGTAAAGAAGAGTAACCCCAGGGTATTCAAGGATTCTTCAAATTTTCAAGGCAAATCATTAAAAGAAGCTAACAATATACTGGGTTATATAACTTAACATGGGATTCTGAGGTTATTTATCTTTACAAGACTCAGAAAATCTCTGGCAAATGATGCAAAGTGTCAAGGTCAGTTACCTTTAGGTGATGGTTAGTCCATTAATTATAGTCTCTAATTGTAGATAAAAAAAACTTGAGTGTTGTGCATCTTCCAAGCCTCCAACGTTCAATTTCTTTCCATCTACCCCAAGTATTCCTCCTTCAGTTTTGAGAAATGACAACAAAAACGAGATTTATTAACAGTTCAAATCTTATTTCCTTACTTAATATAGTGCCATACTTATATATTGCCCTTATATTCGCATGTATATAAAAAGTAGTCGAAGTACCCATATCCACTTTATTCGTTGATATTACTCTTTACTTTAGCATTCGCTATTTCATGATACTACCACGTTTCCTGATCATTCTCTAGAAAAAAAAATAGCTTGTGTAGACTATGAAAGAATAACCAAACCTTCTTTACTCTCATCTATACGGGTACAGATTAGCAAGAGGGTCTGCTCCTCTTTTTCTACCTCTCTATTTCAGTTTCGCGCTTTTCTCTCATATACCTCCCAACCAACTCCCCCATCGACAGTGATGACACCCAAAGAAGGGATAAGAGGGTTGCGCTCGATGTCATCACTGATTCCCCCACCCCTAATTCCATTTTATCAGGATCATCATTATATATATATATATATATATATATTATATATATATATATATATATATATATATATATATATATATATATATATATATATATATATATATATATATATATATAGCCATCCATATCAAAATATCGATTCCTATGCACTCCATTATAACAATAAAGGAATTTAAAGACTGTACCATAACCCCCCTCAATCTTCTAGCTTCAAGTGATGATAAACCTAATTCCCTCAGCCTCTCCTCATAACTGAGATTGCGTATTTTTGGCACCCGTTTCGTGGCATGTCTTTGGAATTTTTCAAGCTTACCTACGTGCTTTTTCAAGTGTGGATTCCAAAAGGGGGCTGCATATTCAAGTTTTGGCATCACATAGGTTACATAAATATTTCTGAATATATCCTTGTCCATGTGCCTGAAGGCTACCCTTACATTTGATAAGAAAGCATATGCTGCCCTTACTATGCCATTTATATGTATTTCTGGAGACAAATCTGCCAGTATGTTTACTCCTAGATTTCTCTCATTCTCTGACTCTTGAAGTTCTACTGCTGCCAAAGAGTAGTCAAGCTTGGGCCTTCTTGCACTTGTATTCATTCTCATTACCTTACATTTTGAAGTATTGAATTTCATTAGCCACTTTTCTGACCACTCATGGAGACTATTTAAATCTTCCTGAAGTTTTCTACCATTGTTCTCGTTTCTTAATTTCTTCACAATCTTTGCATCATCTGCAAACATATTCATGAATAAATTTACAGACTCTGGTAGGTCATTTGCATATACAAGGAAAAAAAGTGGCCCTAAAACTGAACACTGTGGAACTCCACTACTAACTCTTCCCCATTCAGACACTGAGAGTCTTACTCAAACCCCCTGTTTCCTTCCTTCTTAATAAGTTTTTATCCATTCCAAAACATTTCCATCCATTCTCGCCATTGCTTGCAGCTTCTTGATAAGTCTTCCATATGGGACAGTATTAAATGCCTTCTGGAAGTTTAAGAATATGCAATCTGCCCAGCTCTCTCTTTCCTGTATGATTCGGCTTACCTCATCATAAAATTCTAAAAAGTGTGTTACTGTTGATCTACCTTCTCTAAAGCCATGTTCCCTCACTGACAAAAAGCTGTAGATTTCCAAGTAAAGAGGATGTGTTTTTTTAGTAGTTTCTCCATAAGTTTGCAAACTATACTGGTCAAGGAAACAGGTCTACTGCTTAGAGCTGCATCCCTCCTTCCCTTTTCGAAGATAGTTGCAAGTGTGCTTGTTTCCTGAATCTTGGAATCTCCCCTGACTCCAGCGTCTTTTCAAATATGATACTTATTGCCGCTGATATTGACTTAGCGCATTTCTTATATACATAAGGAGATATAGCATCAGTACCTGTAGCTTTATGGTCATCTAACTCTATCAGCACTTTGCATACTTCTGTGGCTGAAAAGATGTTGTTCTCTAATACCGGCCCATGAGCTTCTATCTCTGCAATCTGAGGGGTGGGGTATTTTCTGCTGTAAATACTGACTGAAACCCCTTGTTCTATTCTTCGCAAATCTCTTCATCCATCTCAGTGATGCTTCCATCCGCTCTCTTTAGCTTTAAAACCTGTTCTTTGACCTTCACTTTTCCTCTGATAAAGCTGTGGAAAAGTTTGGGATTTTCTTTAGACTTCCTGGTGATATTTCTTGCATTGTCTCTTTCTTCCTCCATTCTTTTACTTAGGTAATAATTTCTTGCTTATTTATAAGTCTGCCAGGCATTTATGTTTTTTCTCCCCCTATACCTCTTCCAGCATTTGTCTCTCCACTCAATATTGAACCATTGTGGGATAGCCTCCATCATCACAGCATCCCCAGTAAGTCTTTCTTCTCGATGCTTTAAGAGGATGGTTGGACAATATATCTACATGCACCAACTTCAACGAGAGCAAAATTGGCTTCTCGAAAACTTTTAAAAACACTCACATAATGTGCTTTGCTGCATGACTCTCGAACAAACATGCAGAAAAATGGGTCAAACCAGTTTTTCTTTTTACTTTTTTATGTATCGCTCTTGGTTCGAATTTGGAAATATCCACAATCGAATTGAAGTTGTGGAATTAAGGTTGGATGTTCTTCCTATCGCCCCACTGTGGAGTCGAATATGGGTCCGTCCCCTCTCAAGTTAAGCAATGTTTACTTACTGACTTGTTACTTGGGGTGAATTTAAGGTACAGCATCCACCCATAGGGTGTTTTAAAACTAATAGTAAGTAAGCACAATAACCAACGAATATTTATTTGCAATAAGGAACTATATCAAAAACTATAATCTCATTATCTAAATCACCGAGTACATTATGTACTGACAAGTGATTATATGAAACAAATCCTGTAAACAGAGCTCAGTTTACCACAGCCTCACTCTGTCACTGTTTAACATAATGAACTGAATTATTGTGAATTGCATAGTAAATGGAGGAGCCATCTATAGGATAAAACTAAATCATAGTGATTATGACCAATAATAAAATTACTATTTTTTTTCTTTATACAGGAATATATTTTTTTTTGCTTCTTAATAATTAGAAATCTCAATACCAAATTAATTATACTCAACATATATTCTACCTTCGTTTGTTCTAATATACTAGAACTAACCAGTCATTACATACCTGACTTACCATATGTATTATCACAATATCACTATGATATATATTAGTTAGCGGTATTAAAAATAGCGTTAGGTTTATGTTTGTCATGTTAGGATATCGGTAAATGATAGGAAATATGTAGGAAAGGAAAAGCCTGGAGCTATTTGCAGGAATAGTCAGACATCTCTCAGAGTTTCGGCGGGAGAAAAAGATAACTCTTCTTTTCTCTAGAAAGAGATTAGAAGAGGAATAATGCTTCTCGACAAAATATGTAAGGTAGAACTTAACTTAGAATTAGTATACACCACATATCCTGGAAGTTTACATTTGTAAAACAGAGGACCAGCTTATTTCAACACTCGTGCAGGAGCCCAACGATCCTTAGAAACTGTCGAATAATTCCGCACCATTACAGAAGACTTAGGTGTCAACTCTAGATTTCTAGCAATATTACTATCATAATTAGACTTTTGCTGGTCTTCCTTAGACAACACAGTCTTTTGTACACGTTTACTAGGTGCACTAGATCTAACAAGGTACGTAGCTTCCGGCCAAACATCAACTCTGCTGGAGACACTCCAGTAGTAGAATGAGATTTCACTATGTACTGGTAAAGATACTTATATAACTTAGTTCTCCAAGGTAGTCGCCGTGGCTCAGTCGGTAGCGTCTCCGACTCTGAGGCGTCAGGTCGAGGGTTCGCGCCCGGTCACGGTCTGAGGTTAGCAAAGGCATGCACTCAGTGTAAGGATTACATTTGCCAAAACAAGTCCTTCGCAAGAAGGCAACCGTCCTAGCCCTTGGTTGATAAGGGAGTCCGTGACGTAAAACCGGAACCGGAACCGATAACTTAGTTCTCCAATCGTCACCAGAGCAGTGTTTGGGGACAATTTTAAGACCTTTGACAGTATTTTCAACCTGGCCATTCATGCTTGGCCGATAGGATGCAGACATGATATGACGAACACCATTCTTCTCAATAAATAAGTTGAATTCCCTAGACGTAAACTTAGGATCATTGTCAGTTACGAGTGTCATAGACATACCAAAATGTGAGAAAACATTTCTAATGAGTTTAATAGTAGCAAAAAAATACTAGTGTCTTTAGTAGGTAGCACTTCAATCCACTTAGAATGAGCATCAGTTAGCACTAGAAAATAGGTACCCATGACTGGACCAGCATAGTCAGCATGTACTTTCACCCATGGCCCCTTGGGCCAATCCCAAGGGTGTAAAGGTGCTTTCTTAGGCAATGCTCTAGTAGCTAAACAAACGGAGCACCCAGCTGACAAATCTTCAAGGTCATGGTCCATTCCAGGCCACCAAATAATTTCAGGCCAATTGCTTCATTTTAGTAGAGCCCAAATGCTCCTTTAGGAGGAATAATTACCCTAGGTCCCCATAGAATGCAACCTTGTTGGGCACTTAATTCATTATTTCAAAGGAAGAACGGTCTCAACTCATCCTCAACATTCTTAGGCCAACCACAGTCTAGATGGAGTAGCACTTTAGCAAGTAATGAGTTCTTAAAATTCCATTTACTAATGTTATTAGCAGTTACAGGGGTGGCATCCAATGTATTAACTAACTGGATCCACTCTTCACAAACAGGAACACTATCATGTGCATTTGCTAGTGGTAATTGGCTCAAAGCATCAGCCGTACCTATAGATTTACCTGAACGGTGATACTGCTCGAATGAATAGGCTTGTAGCATCAATGACCATCGCTGGATCCTACCTGAGGCCATTTCAAGAATAGGCTTATTAGAGTTGAACAAACCTAAAAGTGGTTTGTGATCCATAATTAGAGAAAATGCATGACCCCACAAATAGTGATGAGATATTTTCAGTACAAAAACAAGTGTGAGGGCCCCATTCTCTGTCTGAGAATAATTGGCCTCGGCTTTATTTAGAGTTCGGGATGCAAAAACAACTAACAATTCAGCACCATCCTGCTTCTGACAAAGAACAGCACCCAAATCATACTTAGAATTTTCAGCAGACACTACGATAGGTAAATTAGGCTCAAAATGAATTAAGTAGGCATCTAATAACAGCGTTTTAGATTCTTGGAAAGCTTTACTATGTTCCTCAATCCACTTCCATCTAATATCCTGTTCCATACTATGATTAGATGGTTGAGGATAATTCATTTAAAATCGTGAGAAAAGTGGAGGTTTTATTACTCAAACTTAGATGTCCGACATGGCGTGTTCTACCTCCAGTGAAAACAACAAAACAATAGCGCAATGCAAAGCGCACGAATTAATCAGCTCAAAAGTTATACATAACATTCCTCCCTCCAAGAAAAGACATACAAAACTTATCAAAAATGGATCAGAAAAATATCAACATACAACAATCATTATACAGAAATATCAATATATTATGGCAACAAAAGACATTACAAATTTAATTTTTCTGGTGGCTTAATAATTCTCTTTGATCTCCGTAATACTGGAGATGGTGATACAATCTGTTTATCATTCACACCACACCTTTCAGTTTCTGAGACTGTGTCTTCAGACTCAATACAATTACTATCAGGTTGAACTGAAACATCACACTTTTGTGAAGATACTTCAACATCATTAGTGGAACTAGAGGCATAGGAATAATTACTTACATTCGAAGAACCTAAAGGCATTGGAGACTCTCTAGGTGTCTTAATACAAGTACCAGTAAATCTAGGCATAAGCTGATCATGATGCCTCTTCCATGATATATTACCAAAATCATGAACTTGCACCAAATAATTTCTTACACCAAGCACTTCAATAATTTTACCTTCAATCCAAGACTCTCCCTTCCCAAAATTTTTAGCAAAAACTGCATCACCAACATTGTACATATTTGTTCCTTCAGAGAAAACTTTCTTTGACAATTTTTCCAGGTCTCTGTCTTTGTTAGGGGAACATTTTACAGATACTAAAGTTGTTTTAAAACATCTTCCAAATAGTAACTCTGCTGGTGATTTACCTATACCACTATGCATACTCTTTCTATAATTGTACAAAAATCTACAGATTCTAGTATTCAATGATCCACTGTTGAATTTACTTAAGCCCTCTTTTAAAGTTCGAACTGCTCTTTCCGCCAACCCATTAGATGATGGATTGTATGGGGCAGGAGTTAAATGTTGAATACCATTTTTCTTATAAAAAACTTTAATTTCCTCGGACACAAAATATGGAGCATTATCCGAGACAACAATGTCTGGAATACCAAAATTAGAAAATGTTTTTCTAAGCAATTCAATGGTAACACTTGAAGTCATTGAACTAGTAACTTGAACATCTAGAAACTTAGAATATGCATCTACAATTACAAGAAAATATTTGTTATTTATGGGTCCAGCATAGTCAATGTGAAGTCTTGACCATGCCTTATCAGGGGTAGACCATGACAACACAGGAGCTTGGTTTGGTTGAAAATTTTTAAAACAAACTGGACAATTCTTTGTAATTTCAGAAATATCTTGGTCAATTTTAGGCCACCAAACCCAATTCCTAGCTTCTGCTTTCATCACATTTATCCCATTATGACCACTATGTAAGTGCTCAAGTATTTTACATCTTAAGCTGGTAGGTATTACAATTCTGTTTCTGTACAAAATTACATTGTCATATAAACTAAGATCAGATTTAACAGAACCATATTCATGTAATCTCAAATCATTTGTAGACCAACCAAATCTTATATTATGCATGAGTTGACCCAAAACCTCATCTTTCTGAGTACAATTTCTGATTTTTGAAAAAGAAATATCTTCAAAATCTAAAGCTTCAACTAACTTAATGTATTCATTTGGAGTCATGGATTTATGATCATCATCAATAGGCAACCTGCTAAGGGCATCAGCCACAACATTTTCTTTACCCACTTTGTAAGTAAGCTCAAAATCATATTGAGAGAGAAACAGTGCCCAACGCTGAATACGAGCATTGGCATTAGTAGGAATATGACGCCCTTTGCCAAATAAACCTAAAAGTGGTTTATGGTCGGTCCTTGCTTCAAATTGTCTTCCAAGTAAAAAATATCTAAAGCGATTCAACCCAAAAACTAAGGCAAGCCCTTCTCGGTCAATTTGAGCATAGTTCTGTTCAGCTGATGTCAGTTTTTTACTAGCAAAATAAACTGGTAATTCTCTTCCATCAATTTTTTGCAACAATACACATCCTACACCAATAGGAGACGCATCCACTTCAACAACTAGTGGACTATTACCATCATAATTAGCCAAAAGGGGACCTTTTGATAAATCCGATTTTACAATTTCAAAAGCTTTGTTTTCAAGTTCAGACCATTTAAAAACTTTATTCTTTTTTAGCAATTCATACAAGGGGGCCAGCTTGGAAGAAAAATTCTTAATGAATTTACAATAATATGTCAACATTCCAATAAAAGATTGCAACTCTGCAACAGAAGTAGGGGGTGGAGAATCTAGAATAGCTTTGACCTTCTTAGGGGAAGGTTTGATTCCTTCACCTGAGATACAAAATCCAAGATATTCTAAAGAAGAAACCTTAACAGCACATTTTTTCTTGTTAATCTGAACATTATGCTCTTGCAAAATTTTTAACACTTCAATAAACCTAAGATCATGCTGCTCTTCAGATTCACCACTTACAATAATGTCATCCAAATAAGCATCAACTCCCTCTACATCTTTCAACAGGTTAGCCATAAATCTCTGAAATATAGCTGGTGAAGAAGAAAGACCAAAAGGTAATCTTTTGTACTTAAACAAACCTTTATGTGTATTTACTACTAAATACTTTTGGCTTTCTTCACTCACAGAAATCTGTAAATATGCATTTTTTAAATCAATAGTAGAAAAAATCTTTCCCTTACCAATAGATGCTAACAACTCATCTGTTTTAGGTAATGGATATTGGTCACATGATATACATTTATTCAATTCTTTAAAATCTCCACAGATACGTACAGACTCCTTATCCGATTTCAACACAGTAACAATGGGGGCAGCCCACTCACTATGGTTAACAGGCTCAACTATATCATCTACAATCAGTTTATTTAAAGCATCTTCAACTAAAGGTTTATAGTGAATTGGAACTGATCTGTGTTTTCTGAATTTTGGAACTACATCACTCTTAACATGAATGTGAGCTGTAATATCTGAAATGGGTTTATTAGGATTAACTTCATAATCATTCAACAATTCTACCACAGAACCATTGACTTTAGAAATTTTAGAAGAATCATTAATACCAGACAAATAAATACCTATTTTTGGCATCAAATCTTTGCCACATAAGTTAGAATTATGATTCCCTACAACATAAAATGTCTGTTTCACTTGCAGAGAATTATAGTAAACATCCACTCCAACTTTACCCAAAACATTTATTTTGAGATCATCATAAGCATTTAACATTTTATTACAATCTACAATGGACAATCCCAAATTATGAACCCAATCTTTAGTCAAGGTACTCACAGCAGCACCTGTATCCACCTCAAAAGGTACAAACTTACCATTAACCAAAATATTCACTTCATCTTTACCAATAGCATTGACATTTTTTACTGACAACAGTCTTTCTTCATCAGTATCACTGGAAACTGCTACCTTGTCTACTGCTTTAACTTTAACCTTATGTTTTTTCTCAGAAGCCTTATTAAAACTTTCTTTTACTGGCTTTGGCTTCACATTACCTTTGACATCTTTTGAAGCCTTCCAACAAACTTGTTTTAAATGTCCTTTCTTACCACATAAATTACATGTTAAATTCTTAAAGCGACATTTTGCACTATCATGAGGGTAACCACAGTGTTTACAAGAAACTGACTTACTCATGGGACCATTGGTTGGGGTTTTAACCTTTTGAACAACACCAGCCTTTTCAGAAACATAAGCTTGTTCAAAATTCAAAACTCTCTCAACTATTTGGATAGAAGACATAACCTTCAAATTTAAATTTTCAGCAACCAGATTTGAAAAATAAACCTCATTTTCAAGAGCCATAAACAACTGATCCCGCACACGAGAATCAAAGTTGCTACCAAAATCACAGTCTTTGGCTAGACACTTCAGGTCTGCATACAAATCTTTTAATGTCTCACCTCCTTTTTTCCTCCTTTGTTGAAAAGCCAATAAACTTCTATGATAACTAGGCTTTACATCATAATGTGCCTTAAGTAATTTGCATAAATCCTCATACGACTTAGTATGTGGTAAATCTGGGGCACAAATGTTTCCTAAAATAGCATAAACTTCAGTACCAATAGAAACCAGAAGTAAATTTTTTTTACTATTTGCCTCAGTTATTTCCAAATTTAAAAAATTTGCTTCCAACAAACTTAACCACAATTCAAAAGAAATCTTTGAAGGATTAAAATGATCAATGTTCACTCTGCGGTTAGCCCTATTTTCATTTTCTTGAGGCATGATTATAGGCTAAGTCACTGGGTGAACTGGTAATAATCTCAAAATACACAACATGCAATCATGGCACAGACAGAATAGGCTAAATATTATAGCACTGACAACATAAGCTAAACATCATAGAACTAGGCTAGGCCTATATGCAATTTGTTTTACTCCACTCCTCAAAGCACTGGGGTTAAGCACCATATGCTTACGGTAGGCTATGATCAATCAAGGCTACCGTACACAAAACACTGGAAACAAGGTTACCGATAAACACAATTGGCCTACCATAGGCTATCATCAATCTAGGGTACACCTTGGAAAATAATCACTATAGCTTTCCAATCTTGAAAAAATCGTCAGCATTAGGCTTAAACAGTTATAATACGGCATCTATGAAGGCTCCAATGCTAACTGCAAAACTTGATCAAAACAGCCTATGGAGGGTGGCCACGGGAACGAAAATCTCGGAAGTCAGAAGCTTACCCAATTTACCGGCTACCTCAAAACTGCAAAAACTTCACTTAAATACTGCAAACCAGAAGTTCCTTTTGCTACTGCATTGGTCCTTTGTACCTCGTCGCCATTTGTTCCATACTATGATTAGATGGTTGAGGATAATTCATTTAAAATCGTGAGAAAAGTGGAGGTTTTATTACTCAAACTTAGATGTCCGACATGGCGTGTTCTACTCCAGTGAAAACAACAAAACAATAGCGCAATGCAAAGCGCACGAATTAATCAGCTCAAAAGTTATACATAACATTCCTCCCTCCAAGAAAAGACATACAAAACTTATCAAAAATGGATCAGAAAAATATCAACATACAACAATCATTATACAGAAATATCAATATATTATGGCAACAAAAGACATTACAAATTTAATTTTTCTGGTGGCTTAATAATTCTCTTTGATCTCCGTAATACTGGAGATGGTGATACAATCTGTTTATCATTCACACCACACCTTTCAGTTTCTGAGACTGTGTCTTCAGACTCAATACAATTACTATCAGGTTGAACTGAAACATCACACTTTTGTGAAGATACTTCAACATCATTAGTGGAACTAGAGGCATAGGAATAATTACTTACATTCGAAGAACCTAAAGGCATTGGAGACTCTCTAGGTGTCTTAATACAAGTACCAGTAAATCTAGGCATAAGCTGATCATGATGCCTCTTCCATGATATATTACCAAAATCATGAACTTGCACCAAATAATTTCTTACACCAAGCACTTCAATAATTTTACCTTCAATCCAAGACTCTCCCTTCCCAAAATTTTTAGCAAAAACTGCATCACCAACATTGTACATATTTGTTCCTTCAGAGAAAACTTTCTTTGACAATTTTTCCAGGTCTCTGTCTTTGTTAGGGGAACATTTTACAGATACTAAAGTTGTTTTAAAACATCTTCCAAATAGTAACTCTGCTGGTGATTTACCTATACCACTATGCATACTCTTTCTATAATTGTACAAAAATCTACAGATTCTAGTATTCAATGATCCACTGTTGAATTTACTTAAGCCCTCTTTTAAAGTTCGAACTGCTCTTTCCGCCAACCCATTAGATGATGGATTGTATGGGGCAGGAGTTAAATGTTGAATACCATTTTTCTTATAAAAAACTTTAATTTCCTCGGACACAAAATATGGAGCATTATCCGAGACAACAATGTCTGGAATACCAAAATTAGAAAATGTTTTTCTAAGCAATTCAATGGTAACACTTGAAGTCATTGAACTAGTAACTTGAACATCTAGAAACTTAGAATATGCATCTACAATTACAAGAAAATATTTGTTATTTATGGGTCCAGCATAGTCAATGTGAAGTCTTGACCATGCCTTATCAGGGGTAGACCATGACAACACAGGAGCTTGGTTTGGTTGAAAATTTTTAAAACAAACTGGACAATTCTTTGTAATTTCAGAAATATCTTGGTCAATTTTAGGCCACCAAACCCAATTCCTAGCTTCTGCTTTCATCACATTTATCCCATTATGACCACTATGTAAGTGCTCAAGTATTTTACATCTTAAGCTGGTAGGTATTACAATTCTGTTTCTGTACAAAATTACATTGTCATATAAACTAAGATCAGATTTAACAGAACCATATTCATGTAATCTCAAATCATTTGTAGACCAACCAAATCTTATATTATGCATGAGTTGACCCAAAACCTCATCTTTCTGAGTACAATTTCTGATTTTTGAAAAAGAAATATCTTCAAAATCTAAAGCTTCAACTAACTTAATGTATTCATTTGGAGTCATGGATTTATGATCATCATCAATAGGCAACCTGCTAAGGGCATCAGCCACAACATTTTCTTTACCCACTTTGTAAGTAAGCTCAAAATCATATTGAGAGAGAAACAGTGCCCAACGCTGAATACGAGCATTGGCATTAGTAGGAATATGACGCCCTTTGCCAAATAAACCTAAAAGTGGTTTATGGTCGGTCCTTGCTTCAAATTGTCTTCCAAGTAAAAAATATCTAAAGCGATTCAACCCAAAAACTAAGGCAAGCCCTTCTCGGTCAATTTGAGCATAGTTCTGTTCAGCTGATGTCAGTTTTTTACTAGCAAAATAAACTGGTAATTCTCTTCCATCAATTTTTTGCAACAATACACATCCTACACCAATAGGAGACGCATCCACTTCAACAACTAGTGGACTATTACCATCATAATTAGCCAAAAGGGGACCTTTTGATAAATCCGATTTTACAATTTCAAAAGCTTTGTTTTCAAGTTCAGACCATTTAAAAACTTTATTCTTTTTTAGCAATTCATACAAGGGGGCCAGCTTGGAAGAAAAATTCTTAATGAATTTACAATAATATGTCAACATTCCAATAAAAGATTGCAACTCTGCAACAGAAGTAGGGGGTGGAGAATCTAGAATAGCTTTGACCTTCTTAGGGGAAGGTTTGATTCCTTCACCTGAGATACAAAATCCAAGATATTCTAAAGAAGAAACCTTAACAGCACATTTTTTCTTGTTAATCTGAACATTATGCTCTTGCAAAATTTTTAACACTTCAATAAACCTAAGATCATGCTGCTCTTCAGATTCACCACTTACAATAATGTCATCCAAATAAGCATCAACTCCCTCTACATCTTTCAACAGGTTAGCCATAAATCTCTGAAATATAGCTGGTGAAGAAGAAAGACCAAAAGGTAATCTTTTGTACTTAAACAAACCTTTATGTGTATTTACTACTAAATACTTTTGGCTTTCTTCACTCACAGAAATCTGTAAATATGCATTTTTTAAATCAATAGTAGAAAAAATCTTTCCCTTACCAATAGATGCTAACAACTCATCTGTTTTAGGTAATGGATATTGGTCACATGATATACATTTATTCAATTCTTTAAAATCTCCACAGATACGTACAGACTCCTTATCCGATTTCAACACAGTAACAATGGGGGCAGCCCACTCACTATGGTTAACAGGCTCAACTATATCATCTACAATCAGTTTATTTAAAGCATCTTCAACTAAAGGTTTATAGTGAATTGGAACTGATCTGTGTTTTCTGAATTTTGGAACTACATCACTCTTAACATGAATGTGAGCTGTAATATCTGAAATGGGTTTATTAGGATTAACTTCATAATCATTCAACAATTCTACCACAGAACCATTGACTTTAGAAATTTTAGAAGAATCATTAATACCAGACAAATAAATACCTATTTTTGGCATCAAATCTTTGCCACATAAGTTAGAATTATGATTCCCTACAACATAAAATGTCTGTTTCACTTGCAGAGAATTATAGTAAACATCCACTCCAACTTTACCCAAAACATTTATTTTGAGATCATCATAAGCATTTAACATTTTATTACAATCTACAATGGACAATCCCAAATTATGAACCCAATCTTTAGTCAAGGTACTCACAGCAGCACCTGTATCCACCTCAAAAGGTACAAACTTACCATTAACCAAAATATTCACTTCATCTTTACCAATAGCATTGACATTTTTTACTGACAACAGTCTTTCTTCATCAGTATCACTGGAAACTGCTACCTTGTCTACTGCTTTAACTTTAACCTTATGTTTTTTCTCAGAAGCCTTATTAAAACTTTCTTTTACTGGCTTTGGCTTCACATTACCTTTGACATCTTTTGAAGCCTTCCAACAAACTTGTTTTAAATGTCCTTTCTTACCACATAAATTACATGTTAAATTCTTAAAGCGACATTTTGCACTATCATGAGGGTAACCACAGTGTTTACAAGAAACTGACTTACTCATGGGACCATTGGTTGGGGTTTTAACCTTTTGAACAACACCAGCCTTTTCAGAAACATAAGCTTGTTCAAAATTCAAAACTCTCTCAACTATTTGGATAGAAGACATAACCTTCAAATTTAAATTTTCAGCAACCAGATTTGAAAAATAAACCTCATTTTCAAGAGCCATAAACAACTGATCCCGCACACGAGAATCAAAGTTGCTACCAAAATCACAGTCTTTGGCTAGACACTTCAGGTCTGCATACAAATCTTTTAATGTCTCACCTCCTTTTTTCCTCCTTTGTTGAAAAGCCAATAAACTTCTATGATAACTAGGCTTTACATCATAATGTGCCTTAAGTAATTTGCATAAATCCTCATACGACTTAGTATGTGGTAAATCTGGGGCACAAATGTTTCCTAAAATAGCATAAACTTCAGTACCAATAGAAACCAGAAGTAAATTTTTTTTACTATTTGCCTCAGTTATTTCCAAATTTAAAAAATTTGCTTCCAACAAACTTAACCACAATTCAAAAGAAATCTTTGAAGGATTAAAATGATCAATGTTCACTCTGCGGTTAGCCCTATTTTCATTTTCTTGAGGCATGATTATAGGCTAAGTCACTGGGTGAACTGGTAATAATCTCAAAATACACAACATGCAATCATGGCACAGACAGAATAGGCTAAATATTATAGCACTGACAACATAAGCTAAACATCATAGAACTAGGCTAGGCCTATATGCAATTTGTTTTACTCCACTCCTCAAAGCACTGGGGTTAAGCACCATATGCTTACGGTAGGCTATGATCAATCAAGGCTACCGTACACAAAACACTGGAAACAAGGTTACCGATAAACACAATTGGCCTACCATAGGCTATCATCAATCTAGGGTACACCTTGGAAAATAATCACTATAGCTTTCCAATCTTGAAAAAATCGTCAGCATTAGGCTTAAACAGTTATAATACGGCATCTATGAAGGCTCCAATGCTAACTGCAAAACTTGATCAAAACAGCCTATGGAGGGTGGCCACGGGAACGAAAATCTCGGAAGTCAGAAGCTTACCCAATTTACCGGCTACCTCAAAACTGCAAAAACTTCACTTAAATACTGCAAACCAGAAGTTCCTTTTGCTACTGCATTGGTCCTTTGTACCTCGTCGCCATTTGTTCCATACTATGATTAGATGGTTGAGGATAATTCATTTAAAATCGTGAGAAAAGTGGAGGTTTTATTACTCAAACTTAGATGTCCGACATGGCGTGTTCTACTCCAGTGAAAACAACAAAACAATAGCGCAATGCAAAGCGCACGAATTAATCAGCTCAAAAGTTATACATAACAGCTTGATTCTCTATAACATGACCTTAGAACATGATTTTTACCCAAATCTCCCCACAAACAAATTTTGGAACCTCCATACTTCTTCAATTTAGTCTTAGAAGGCATAATATTAGGCTTAGCCTTAAGAAAACACTTCAAAAATTCTTGTTCACTGGTAAGAGTACAAGCAGCACCTGTGTCCACCTGAAACTGGACATCAGCCCTATCATCATACAGACCTACATACCCAATGAGCGACATAATGAACTTATAGGTAATAGCCTAATAAACCAATAGGAGATTAACTAGGTCTAGGCTAAGTTCAAACACTGTCCAACAATAATAGATATAGGCAGAGGCTAGGTCTAAGCAATACTTAGGCTAGACAAAATTCAGTTAGGCTAAATAGGACAAAACTAGGTTAGGTAGCCAAAAAAAATAAAAAGTCAGGTTAGATAACAGTCAAATGCAATAGGATAGGCCATTTGTAATCCTTGTCGCCAGTTGTGATATAGTCGCCAATTGTAATAAGATTGGTTAGGTATTCTGGTTCCCCTGCATTAAGGGTTAGATAGGTTGCCTGAATGGACAACAACTGGAACATGAACACAGCAGTATTAGGTTAGGATATGCATGGTAATTAGTTAGAACCAGCTAAATAAGCTAGAACTAACCAGTCATTATATAACTGACTTACCGTATATATTATCACAATATCACTATGATATATATAACTTAGCGGCATTAGAAATAGGCTTGGGGTTATATTAGTAAGGTAGGATATCGGTAAAAGATAGGAAAAATGTAGGAAATGCCTGGAGCTATTTACAGGTGTCGCCGGACATCTCTCAGAGTTTCGGCGGGAGAAAAAGATAACTCTTCTGCTCCCTAGAATGAGGTTAGAATAGGAATAATGCTTCTCAACCAAATATGTAAGGTAGAACATAACTTAGAATCAGTATACACAATGTACAATATTACCTCTCCATTATGCTTAGTTACTTACATATTGTAGAATTATTTTGAGTGATTCGGTAAATTGACTTCTGGGACTCTCCTGGCTCACATATCTTAATATTTATTAAGTCTATAATATAATGAAGCAATATAAATAACTCACTTCAACAATCCCACCGCGGAGCAATAAGGATAGCATACAGCCTTGATATCCTACCAACATCAACGTGTCTGTGTCCCCTTCCAAACTGGGTATAGCATGAAAAATAAAAATCTCTTAGTGAACGTAGCAAAAAGATGATGTGCAAAACAGCACTTGAGGATTTAAATTTCTGTGTGGGATCAACGTTTTATGTCTACGAGAATGCAATGTATGTATGTTCCTGAAAACTTTCTACCTATAGAATCACAAACTGATAACTTGAATATTAAATCAGCGAGAGAAATGAAAAGGAGAGACGAGGAACACTGCATAATACTCTGAGAGAGAGATGTGTAGTGTTATGACAGAGAACACTCCCTAATTAGCTTTAAATATTTTGTATGAACGTTTTATTTTATAATGCATACTGTAGAATTTCTGCAAATATTTTTGCAGAGAATCCGACATTATTATTATTAGTAGTAGTAGTAGTATATTATATGTATCAGTGTAATAAACTTTTGTAGATATAGAGAAAATATTTATTTTTTTTATTTCCAAATGTTCCAGTTTTACGTAATGGACTCCCTTTTCTACCAAGGGCTAGGATGGTTGCCTACTTGTGAAGAGCTTGATTTGGGAGATGAAGTCGTCACCCTGAGTGCATGCCCTTGCTAACCTCAGATCGTGACGGGGCGCGAACCCTCGACCTGATTCCTCAAAGTCACGGATGCGACCGCTTGAGCCACGGTGACTACTATTTTTTTTTTCCTAAATAGCTAGTTTATTTTTTTTTTAACGATTATAATATGAATTGCTGATATGATTTTATGTGAGTGCAAAACATAACAACCATATTTCAAAATGTTTATCATAGAGAATAGACTATTGAATTTGTTTTTAGGCAGACTCTTGCATATTTCCCTATACAGTTTTCATTACATTTCCCGTGATTCAGTATTTTTCCCAAGCCCTATTTACAACAGCCCCTCTGCAAAAGGTGACCTAGCCCAGACTGACTTGATTGATCGCCGAATTGTCAATAAGTAAGCCCTATTTAGGAACTAATCAGCAGAGAATGGATGCTGCCAATGGAAAGATATTGCTGTCGGATTCTGCATGTAATAACAGTACTTATATTTAGCATGTACCAGTGAAAGGGCCTACATTTATGGAAACTTCTGTTGCGGGATGGCTTGCCAGTGTTGAAGCTGAGTTCCAACTTGTTGGTATCAAAAGTGATACAATGAAATGCCTACATGTATTATCTGCATTATCTGTTCCTATATTTGCTCGTGTTCCTAATGCCATAATAGAGAAGAAAGAGTACAACCAGTTGAAATCATATTTGTTCATCTTTAATGATCAAATGAAACCTGAACCTTTTAATAAATTAATTAGTAGTGTTGTCATGTGTGACAAACCCTCACTTTATTTAGAGGTTATCCAAGAGACCAAAAGGAAATTGGGAGTTTCTGATGGTCTTCTGAGGTATAAGTTATTGGATGTGGTCCCAAGCAGTCTCTCGGCAGCTTTAGCATCAAGAGGTGCTCAGTGTCAGCTCGTGAGTATGCACTGCAGAACTGCAGCACCCCCTATTTTCACTATACTTGTGCATTATATAATCCTTAAGCTTTATGTATAAGTTTTCTATTTATATGTTTGCTTTGTTTTACATATTAAAACAATGACAAAAAATTTTCTGAAGCAGCACTCTTAACTAATTTTAGCCACGGGCCACCACTGGAGGTGATATCAATCTACAGGCATTAGGTCAGTTTGCAGACATAATAACTGTCATCTCTGGGAATTCCATCAATGTTGTGTAGCCGTCAGCTGTACAATACCGTGCCATTGCACCTCGACAGATTGTGATAGCTTTACCCTGATACTTTCAAGGGCTGTATCCTTTTCATCAGAATCAAAGTCTAAAAGTTTGCCATGCTCACGCATATTTTGGGATAGATGCTATATGGTGCAAATTTTAGTGTTAGTGGCCATTTAAATCTTCTACCCTACAGAGCCTCCTGGCTAGTACAGTGGTAACACGCTGGCCTTGCATTCACGAGGTCGACAGATCGGTTCCCATTCAAGACCGAGAATTTAAGCTGTTTACTGGGTAGGTTACTGCGGTGGCTGGACACCACAGTGGGGGATTGGGGTTTGCAAAGGTTGATGCCCACCAGAGCAGGGGCGATGCCTCTGATAGGAGGACTGAGACCCAGCAAATTTTAACTATTAACTTTACCCTTCCAGAGCATCATCCCCAGCATCCAGGTCATCATCACGCAAGCGCTTCAGATTCAGGAAAACTATTAAGGTAGACAGATGAAAATGCATATGTTGCAACCACCTCTGTTCTACCACTTCTAAATGTTGTAGCCAAAGTTGGTTGCACTAATATAAATCTTATCACTGATACCGATACCTCGGTATAGACCATTGACTTTGCTACGGCCACCAGCTATATCTATTTTGACAGCTACAGGCGTGCCGATATCAGTGAAATAGATCTGAATCTAACCATTCTGCATTTACACCATTAATTTAATTGAACATCTATCGTTGCAGATGTGACTAAGCCACTTCTTAGTAACGATTTCCTTTGTAACTTTTAATTGCTGATAGATTACAAAAGTAAAAGACTCGCATATAAACTTGCCAAGTGTTGTGTAAAAGGGGATATGATGTCTTACAAATTTATATATATAGCTAATACAATATTTGTGTCTAGAAATTCCTTTATTATTATCTAGTGCTAAGCTCTCAAGGACTGAAACTCCAAAAACTTGTAATGTACATCATTATATTGATACAGATAGTTCTTCACCAACATTTGCTTAAGGTCGGCCTTTGGCTCCAGATAAATATACTGTTGCTAAGGAGACATTTAGGCAGTTATTAGAGATGGGAATTGTACAACCCTCAAAATTACCATGAGCTTTACCCAAACATTTAGTTTCTAAACAAAAACCTGGTGAATGGTATATTTGTGGTAACTTTAGGCAACTGAATAATATCACCAAACTAGACAAATATCCATTGCCTTTTATTAGTATTGCATCATTGAAACTGTACAAGATAAATATAATTAATAAAATTGATCTCCTCAAGGCTTACCATCATATTCCAATGAATCCATCAGATGTTGAAATGACAGTAGTAATCACCCCATTTATCTTATTTGAGTATTTCTATATGCCTTACAAATGCCCCTGCTACATTTCACCTCCCGATGGATAGATTATTCTGAGTTTCATTTTGTTTTCACATACAGTACATAGATTATACGTAATCTTTTCAGAGACAGAGGAAGAGCATAAGAAGCATTTAAAACAAGTCTTTCACATATTAAATAAAAACAATCTCAAAGTCTTTGTAAAATATGTGAGTTTTTCGAAGAGGAGATTGTATTTATGGGATATTCTATAACTTCAAAAGGTATGAAACCGTTTCCTCATAAACAGTCTGATATTGATAAATGTGCCAAACCTAAGGATTTCTCTGCTTTATATAGGTTTACTGGAATACTAAATTTTTATAGGGGAATGGTCCCCCATTTTGCTAAAGTTGTTTACCCTTTGACTGAACTTATTAGAGTGCGACCTAAATCTAAAGAACTTAAATGGAATCCAGAAGCTGAAGATGCTTCTATAAATGCTTAAGTCACATAACAATGCTTGCACCCTTGCAGATTTTTCTAGCCATAATAATTTTCCACTGCACCTTGTGACTGATTGTTCCCAAGTTACTACTGGAACTGCATTACATCAACTCCAGGATGGAAACCTTGTTCCTATAGAATTCTTTTCTAGAAAAAACTATCATCAGCTCACAGATGCTATTCAACTTTAAACCTAGAACTTCTTGCAGCATATTTGGCCATGCTGAAACTTAAGCACATTACTGGAGGACGAAATACTGTATTGTTTACAGATCATAAACCTACATTTTCTGCATCCAAAAATCTTCATAGAGCAAAGTCGAATATGCAGCAGTGCTATTGGTCCTTAATCAGTAAATGCATATCTGACATAGTGCACATAAAGGGTGCAGACAATGTTGTAACTGATCGTCTTTCTAGATCAGTACCTGTATCTACGGTCTCAATGGATATGTATGATTTAGCTGGCATATCTCAGATCCAGGCCACTGATATAGATATTACTGATTACAAAGACAGATTGAAACTGCTTAAATTATAAAATCATAACTTGTACAATGACACTTCAACACCTCATCCAAGAACATTTCTCTTCATATCTTGTCTTGAATCAGTTTTCCAACTTCTACATAATATATCACATTCTGGGATCAAAGCTACATTACGCCTCATCAAGGCTAGGTACTTTTGGCCCAATATGGATCGTGATATTAGAAGCTGGATGAAGGAGTGTACATCTTGCCAACAAATCAAGGTACCGTGTTATACTCGTGTGCCTATTAGTAATTTTATAGCACTTTTGGGGAGATTTGAGTTTGTCCACTTTGATATAATTTGCTCTCTTCCTCCAAGTAAGACTTCATGACAAACTTTTACAACATCAGAGCAGTATGTTCTTACTTGTATAGATAGAATTACAAGGTGATTAGAAGCAATACCAATCCCTGATATATCTGCAGCAACAGTAGCTTTTGCTTTCATTAATTGTTGGGTTTCTTGTTTTGGAGCTCCCTTGTATGTTTTACAGATAGAGTTACACAATTTGAATCTTCTTTATTTCAATAGCTCTCTTCTACTATTGTATTTCATAGACTACAGACTGCCTCATATTACCTCCAATCCAATGGTATGATTGAAAGAACTCATTGTATCTTAAAAGCATATTTGATGGCCCGTAAAGATGATTGTCTTGTTTCCTTACCAGTAGTGCTTCTGGGTTTGATGTATTCCTAAAGAGTCAGGAGTTTCTCCCTTTACCTTGGTAACTGGCAGTATGCTACTCATTCCAAAACTCATGATAACTTCTCAAAACCCAGTTCAAGCCAATAAAAAGAAATTACATCTGAAGTAGCGAGGGGAATGGGAGAATTAGATTTTTCTGAATGTTCCTCTGATTACCATCATGCATGTCCTAGCAAACCATATGTTCCTAAGGATCATGAGACTTGTTCGCATGTTTGAGTTAGAGTGGATCGAGTCTGTTGTGCATTAAAGGTGCCATACTATGGTCCACTTGAGGTTGTTAAGCCTAGTAATAAATATTTCATTTTGAAACAAATTGCAGATTTAACTACTGCTTCCGTAGACAGGCTAAAACCAGCCTCGCTGCCTAGAGCAGTGTCTGGCTTTGACGAGAGTGAACAAACAGGAACAAGTTCTAATAATGCTGTATCTCAGTGTAACAAATTTTAATTCAGATGGTAGCTCCACTCATGTAAAAGACAATAACTCACAGAATAATACTGTACCTCAATCAGCTACTACCAGGTCTTTTCACCAGGTTATATTCAATCAACATCCATAATAAATATGCTATTAATTTGGTGTTTATGTATTTTATTTTAGTTAATGAAATATTAGTGTACTACTGCACTGGAAGGGGAGTATTGTAGCGTTATGACAGTGAACACTAACTATATTATGTAATTTGTACTGCGAAGTCCAAGGGTTGTATTGTAAGGAATTGGTTTCAAGAAGAAAATCAGGCATCAAACAAATTGAAAAACAATAATGGTTAACTGCAATATATTGATGATAATAATTACATGCATTGATAAAATGTTTCAAACGACTAAATATGCAACAAAAAAAAAGCTATAGAATAGATTCAAGTTTTTTTTTTTTTTTTTTTAATAATGGAGCACCATTCAAACCATGATGAATAAATACATAAATAAATAAACGTAAACTCATGTCTCATTGGTGGATAGTGTCAGGATATAGAGAACACGTAAACAGTAAGACTTTTCATACCATAGGAACTTATTCTCTCTGGAGATTTATCTATAATGCATTGCATGTGCCTGATAAAGGCTCTTACATTAGACAGTCCTCCTCCTCTGTCTTTCAAGGACAGAGGTCGACTTCCCACCATCCCAGGAAGACTGGATCACCAACACTGCTCCTCTCCACCTCAGGAAGGAAATACAATGAACAGGAATCCACCTCTATTTAATCAAAATTGCAAATTCGATTAATATTTGATTTATACATGATCAAATATAGATTGTAATGTTCAACAACTGCACTATCGCTGGGAATGCCATTGTAATTACCTAATTGTGCTTACGGGAAAGAACCCCAAGCTTATAACTTCCCGTTTCCTGATCGGTTCCATTTTGTGCTTAGCGATACTTATTATACTTGTCCTTAAAAGTATGGATTGAGTTGACATTAAACTACCTCCTCGCTTAGCGATTTTAAGTTACCAACTACTCTTACACTAAAAAAGTACTTCCTTACATCCTGCAAAGACGTTTTCTTACAAAGCTTCAAACTATGACCTCTAGTTCTAGTGCCAGTCATATCAAAATATCCATCCCTATCCACTCTGTCATAACCATGAAGGAATTTAAAAACTTTCACCATATCCCCCCTCATCTTCTATCCTTGAGTGATGGTAAGTCTAATTCCCTCAGCCTCTCACCATAACTGAGATTGCGTATTTCCGGCACCAGTTTTGTGGCATGTCTTTGAGCATTTTCCAGCTTTATTACATGCTTTATCAAATATGGATTCCAAAAGGGGGCAGCATATTCAAGCTTTGGCCTCACATAGGTTAATTATATTTTTCTGAAAATTTCCTTGTCCATGTGCCTAAAGGCTACCTTTACATTTGCTAAAAAAAAAAAAAAAAAAAAAAAAAAAAAAAAAAAAAAAAAAAAACATGCACTGCACCTGCTATACCATTTATACAATTTTCTGGAGACAAATCGGCCAGTATGTTTACTACTAGGTCTTTTTAATTTTCTGTCTCTTGAAGTTCTACTCATGCCACCGAGTAATTAAGCTTGGGTCTTCTTGCACTTATACCCATTCTCATTACCTTACATTTTGACAAATTGAATTTCATAAGCTACTTTTCTGACCACTCATGCAGACTATCTAGATCCTCCTGAAGTTCTCTACCATTGTTCTCGTTTCTTACTTTCTTCACAATCTTTGCATCATCTGCAAACATTCAAGAATGAACTTACAGACTCTGGTAGGTCATTTACATATACAAGGAACATAACTGGCCCAAAAACTGAACTCTGTGGAACTCCACTGCTAACTCTTCTCCATTCAGACACTGAGTGTCTTACCCTAACTCTCTGTTCTCTTCCTTCTAAGTAAGTTCTTATCCATTTTAAGATATTTCTGCCTATTCTTATCATTGTTTGCAGCTTCTTAATAAGTCTCCCACGTGGAACAGTGTAAATGCTTTCTGGAAGTTTAGAAATATGCAATCTGCCCAGCTCTCTCTGTCCTGTAAGATTCGGCTTACCTCATCAATAAATTCTGAAAAGTTTGTTACTGTTGATCTACCTTCTATGAAGCCATGTTGTCTCACGGACAATAAGATGAAGGATTCCAAGTGAAGAGATATGTCTCTTTAATAGTTTCTCCATAACTTTGCAAACTATGCTGGTCAAGGAAACTGGTCTATAGCTTAGTGCCGTATCCCTGCTTCCCTTTTTGAAGATATTAATAACATTCGCTTGTTTCCAGAATCTTTGAATCACCCCTGACTCCAGCAATTTTTAAATATGATACTTAGTGCCGCTGATATTGAATTTGCGCATGTTAAGTACATATGAGGAAATATCATCAGTACCTGTAGCTTTATGGACATCTATCTCCATCAGTGCTTTGCATTCCTCTATGGCTGTAATGATGATGTTCTCTAATACTGGCCCATGAGCCTCTATCTCTGCAATCTGAGGGGGTGGGGTATTTTCTACTGTAAATACTGACTGAAACTTTTTGTTCAATGCTTTGCAGATCTCCTCATCTATCTCAGTGATGCCTCCATCCGCTCTCTTAAGCTTTAAAACCTGTTCTTTGACCTTCAGTTTTCCTCTGATAAAGCTGTGGAAAAGCTTGGGCTTTTCTTTAGCCATCCTGGTGATGTCCCTATCATAGTCTCTCTCTGCCTCTCTTCTTTTACTTAAGTAATCATTTCTTGCTCTTTTATAGGTTTGCCAGGCATTTATGTTTTTCTCCTCCTATACCTTTTCCAGCATTTGTCTCTCCACTCCTTAGCTCTTTTACACTCATTATCAAACCATTTCTCCCGGGCATGAATTACACCTATTTTGGTGACAGGAATGCAGCAATTTACTATCTTCCCATATTTCTCACAAAAGATGTCGTACACTTTTTATGCAGATTTGTTCTTAAATAAGGTCCCTCAAATCCATAACTGCAAAAAGCTCATTCATTTTTATGTAATCTCCTATTTGATAGTTACTCCTCATATCCTAAGTGCCTCTACTCTCAGGCAAAACATCTTAAGTGATATACTCCATCAACAACACACAGTGGTAACTTTTTCAAATTGGTGGTGCATACTTATTTTTTTCAATATTCAACACATTATCTGTGAATAGCAGATCAAGTAGCAATGGCTCATCCCCACCCCTGAACCTCGTTGGTTCCAGTACATGTTGTAGGAAATTCCCTTGTATGCAATCTAGGAATCTTGCCCCGAATGACTCACCACTATGTGGGTCAATATTTATCCATTCCATCTCTCTATGATTACAATCTACCATAATCAAAATCCTACATTTTCTCTCCTGTGCAATGTTAACAACTTAGTTTATGACTTCAATAGTACTTATATAACTTTCCTCGTAAACTTCTAGCCAATGTTGGTTCCTTGGTGGGTTATATATAACAATTATTATAATGATCTTTGATCCATTATTTATGCAAACAACAAGAAATTCCTTGGACTCACTTTCTAGAGCAAAGTTTACCTTTTCAACCTGAATCCTTTCACTTATGAACAGTGCTATCCCTGCACCAATCCTCTTAGATCTTTCAACCCTTAATATTCTGAAGCCCTTAGGAAAAACTGTGACACTGTTTATGTCCTCACTCAACTTAGTCTCTGTAACTGCTACTATATCTGCCTTACTATTGTGAATTCTATCTTTTAATTCTACTACCTTACCAGCTAATCCTTCAGTATTTGTGTATAACAATCTTAATGAGGTCCCTTTCCCTGATCCTCTATCATTATCATCTTTATCTTCCCTTTGTCTGGAAGAACTCTGAAGTGAACATTTTTCTTCTCTTCTTCATTTCTTTCCTCATTTAGCCTTCTAGCCTCCAGCAACAAGTTTTTGATCTTTTTCATCTCTTCCTGTGTTCTGTATCGTCTAATGAACAGTTTTTTTGAATTCTTGAAGGTCTTTTAGGCTTTTTTCCTCATCAATATTTCTCTACATGTGTCCCCTCTCTCAAAGGTTACTTTTGTTGGTCTTTGCTTTCTCTCCCTAGAATATTTACCTAGTTGGTGAATGTTTACAATATCCTCAGGACCACATACTACTCCAAGCTTTCTTATCAGGTCTAAAATCCTAGCTTTATTTTTTTCAAGTCTCCCCTGCCATGTTGGCTCCTGTGAAGTGAATTTCTCCTCCTCCACTTCATCCCTGATCTGAGGTGGAAGTTTCTACAAGGAAAAAAACGAACCTAAGTATCCCTGTTTTCTTTTCTTCCTCTCTCACGAGAGCCAAAGAGAGAAACAGAAAGACTGCCTTGTTTTGTTTTGTTTTTTGTGCTTTTGTGTTGTTTTGTTTAGTTGAGCACACATTATCGTGTGTCCCATAATTCTATAAAAAGTGTTCAAATTTCAATTTTGCATTTATATTCTGTTTGCTTTTCCCTCTCTTAAGAGAGCTGGGAAGAGAAATAAAAAGACCACTTGGTGCTGAGCATACTGTGTGATGTGTCTCATAACCAAGGTGATCCATTGCATATTTTCTGTTTGCACTCCCCTCTCTCACAAGAGTTGGGAAGAAAGATAGAAGACTGTTTTAGTGATAAAGTGTTGTAGTGTTCCAATTAACTGAAGTGACCCAGCCACAAGGCTCCTATATTTTATTAAACGAAATTGACAAACAGTGCAAGTGACATATACTTAGTGAAATCTGTGGATATCCATGACTAGTTGTTAGTCATGGCCTTTACCGCTTCTCCTGCTCCCCCCCAGAGGGGGGAATGGAACTCGATCCCCCTCAAGAGGGGTGGACGGTTGTGGGAAAGAAGAGGCCAAGGGCAGCCTCTGGCAGCAGCCAGGAGAGTGCTGCTGCCCCAGTTCCCTCCCCCAGCCCAAAGACTGATAGAGAGCCCATATAAAAGTTCAAAGTTCAGACTCCTTCCACTAAAGAGGCATATGACCTAATTAGAGAGTTGGAAGACCAACTCACCAAACCTGGCTGCAGAATTAAGCCTAATGTACAGGATGAATTTATCATCCACCCATCCTCAGTAGAAGCCGCAGAGAAGATTCGCAGCCTCGACTCACCTCACTTGGCAGAGATGAACCCTGCCCAAAAAATAAGGAAATATATCCTCATTGGCTTCCCTGTTGCTTGGTCAGTTGACCTGCTAACCAAGCAAACGTATATTACTGCTGCCTCACGTTGCTCCTCCAAAATAGAGGGCCAAACCATCCCCTCAAAACAAGTTCTGGTCCACATCTGTGGTCCACCCCCTTTACGAGTAAACCTCGGCATCTAGGGCAAATTCAACATAAAAGACTACAATCCTGAGCCACTGAGATGTTTCTGGTGTCAAAGATTTGGGCACCATAGAAATACTTGCCATCTCCCAGAGAGATGTGCAATCTGCAGTGGGAGACACTCCACTGACTGCTGCCTCAACAAATTCAAGGCCAATGAAGCAACAGTTGCCAAGTGCCCAAACTGTGCGGGAAACCATCACGCATGGAACAACCGCTGCCCAGAAAGGCTGAAGAGGATTCCTCAAAGAGTCCCTACCTCTGCCCCTGCCATCAATCACACAACCTCCAACTTCACCCCAGCTTCTCCCCCCACCTCCAATCCTTGGCAAAGGCCCCTTCCTGCCCCACTCACACCTAACCTCCCCACCCAAAACCCACCACACAACACCAACCCAGCTCCTAACACAGATCACACCTCCTACAGTTTCCACCCCTACACCAACTCCATCCACCCCATCACATAACACTCACACTCCTACCATCCCCCCAAACAACACTCACACTCCCACTATCCCCTCACGCAACACTCACACCAACACATCCACCCCATGCAACTTTCAAACACGCAATACAGTCACATGCAACACTCAGACCACACACACACACACACACCGCGCGTTCAGTGACACACGGAATTGCTCCTCTTAAATTTTTAACTGTTTCGAGTGAATAAGTGCTTAGTGGAAAACTTTACCATAATTTCCATAAATCTGAAATCCTGCAGAGTATTGTGAGTACAAAAACTAATATTTGTTGTAAGACGAGACTGTTCATATTAAAGGAAAAGAAATTGAGAACTTTTTCGTGAGGAAGAGAGAGAAGCTGCCGTCCAGTTCTGCCCTGAGGGAAATCTAGAAGAGTTGCCAGAGGTGGAGCCATCACACCACATTACCTAATTTTTTGTGTAAACTGGGGAAAGCTCTTAAGCCGTTTTACCTGATCCTGTGGTTCTATATATTGTTAAAATCAGTATCCTTCCCATTTATATTAACTAGTTAGTTAGTTTGATACACAAAAAAATTGAATAATAAAAGAAAAAAAAATTACCAAATACCCACCTGTCAACAGTACTGAGTTAAGTTGCCAAGTAGTACAGCAGTCTTATTTTCTTCATTTTTTTTGCTTTTCTTTTAGCTTTCTCTTTTACTATTTTGTTATTTTGTATATATATTGAGTTAAATGTAAAGTCTAAATCCCGTGATAACATATCTTGGTTAGCAAGTCAGTTTATCAGTTAGGAAGAATATATAACAGAAACAGGTGGGTGCCACCTCGAACACAAATTCGAATTTTCCTTCAGGTTTGACTTTTGGTTTGACTTTTGTTTTTCTTTTTCTTTTTATACTTAAATTACCATGGTCAAGTTTTTAAGTTAAGATGTGTGTTACCAGAAAGGAGACAAACTGAGTCACTAAATAGCACTTATATGGAGATATAAAAATTCTGTGTGAAGGTAAATTAGAAGTTTTTCTCTTTTCTTTTTTTTTCCTCTTTCTCGTCTTCTTTCTATATTCTGTGAGAGGGAGAACATAAAAATGAAGCCATCTCTGTCCCAAACCTCTCCCACCCATGGGTCGGGAGAAGGGGTAGTCATCAGAGGACTTAAACAGAGAATCAAGAAGTTAGAGGAAATGGTTATAAGCCTTGATGATAAAATTCGGAATATGGATGGAGAAATGAAAGAGAATGAAACACTCAGAGAACAAATAAGATCTTTGGAGGAAGCAAATAAAGCACAAGGGCAGGAGAGAAAGGAACTAGAAAAAAGAATAAAGACGCTGGAAGGGGAAAAGAGTCAACTAGAATCTAGAATTTCTAAACAAGAAGATAAAAACAAACAGCTAAATGACAACCTAAAGGAATTAGATGTTAGTTCACTGCTCTCTTCTGAGAGAGACGAGATTGCTGCTTGGAATGTTCAGATTAAGGAAAACATTGAACAGTTCAGAAAAGAGTTCCAGGAGCTGAATATGGAAAATGATGCCATGAAAACGTCCTTTGCTGATGCACTAAAGGGGAATGTGGCAGTAAAAGAGGCTGTAAAGGTGGTGGCACTGGAAAACATACAGACAGTTGACTATAAAGAGACAGTAATCGAAAAAATGAAAGACGTGATGGAAAGGGCAAACCCACTCATCAGACAGGCACTTGATAAGGAGAAGACAGTGGTAATCTCAGGCATAAGTGAATCCCAGGAGCCAACATGGCAGGGGAGACTTGGAGAAAATAAAGCTAACGTTGTAGACCTGATAAGAAAGCTTGGAGTAGTATGTGGTCCTGAGGATATTGTAAACATACACCAACTAGGTAAATATTCGAGGGAAGGAAAACCGAGACCAACAAAAGTAACCTTTGAGAGAGGGGAGACATGTAGGGAAATATTGTTGAGAAAAAAAAAGTCTAAAAGACCTTCAAGAATGCAAAGAAGTGTTCATTAGACGATACAGAACACAGGAAGAGATGGGAAAGATCAAAAACTTGTTGCAAGAGGCAAGAAGGTTAAATGATGAAAGAAATGAAGAAGAGAAGAAAAATTTTCGTTACAGAATACTTCCAGACAAAGGGGAGATAAAGAAGATAATGACAGAAGATCAGGGGATGGGGCCTCATTAAGATTGTTATACACAAATGCTGATGGATTAGCTGGTAAGGCAGTAGAATTAAAAGATAGGATTCACAACAGTAAGGCAGATATAGTAGCAATTACAGAGACTAAGTTGAGTGAGGACATAAACAGTGTCACAGTTTTTCCTAAGGGCTTCAGAATACTAAGGGTCGAAAGATCTGAGAGGACTGGTGGAGGGATAGCACTGCTCATAAGTGAGAGGATTCAAGTTGAAGAAATAAACTTGGCTATAGAAAGTGAGTTCAGGGAATTTCTTGTTGCTCGCATAAATACTGGGTCAGAGAGCATTATAATAACTGTTGTATACAACCCACCAAGGAATCAAAATAGGCTTGAAATTTATGAGGAAAGTCATATAGGTACGATTGAAGTCATAAACTCAGTTGTTAACATGGCGCGGGAGAAAAAATGTAGGATTTTGATTATGGGAGACTTTAATCATAAAGAGATAGATTGGATAAATCTTGACCCACACAGTGGTGAGGACTCATTTGGGGCAAGATTCCTAGATTGCGTACAAGGGAATTTCCTACACCAACATGTAATGGAACCAACAAGAGCCAGGGGTGGGGATGAGCCATCACTACTTGATCTAGTGTTCACAGATAATGTGTTGGATATTGAAAATATTGAGTATGAACCACCAATTGGAAAGAGTGACCACTGTGTGTTGTTGATGGAGTATATCATTGAAGACATTCTTCCTGAGAGTAGAGGCACTGAGGACATGAGGAGGAACTATCCGAAAGGAGATTACATCAAAATGAATGAGCTTTTTGCAGTTATTGACTGGAGAACCTTATTTTACAACAAATCTGTACAAGAAATGTATGACATCTTTTGTGAGAAATATGGGAAGATAGTAGATTGCTGCATACCTGTCACCAAAGTAGGTGTAATTCATGCCAGAGAGAAATGGTTCGATAATGGGTGTAAAAGAGCTAAGGAGTGGAGAGACAAATGCTGGAAAAGGTATAGGAGGAGAAAAAACATAAATGCCTGGCAAACCTACAAAAGAGCAAGAAATGACTACCTAAGTAAAAGGAGAGAGGCAGAGAGAGATTATGAGAGGGACATCACCAGGAAGGCTAAAGAAAATCCCAAGCTTTTCCACAGCTTTATCAGAGGAAAACTGAAGGTAAAAGAACAGGTTTTAAGGCTAAAGAGAGCGGATGGAAGCATCACTGAGACGGACAAAGAGATCTGCAAAGAATTGAACAAGGAGTTTCAGTCAGTATTTACAGTAGAAAATACCCCACCCCCTCAGATTGCAGTGATAGAAGCTCAAGGGCCGGTATTAGAGAACATCAACCTTACAGCCACAGAGGTATGCAAAGCGCTGATGGATTTAGATGTTCATAAAGCTACAGGTCCTGATGACATATCCCCTCATGTGCTTAAAAAATGCGCAAACACAATATCAGTGGCACTAAGTATCATATTTAAGGAGTCACTGGAGTCGGGGGAGATTCCAAGATGCTGGAAACAAGCAAATGTGATACCTATCTTCAAAAAGGGAAGGAGGGATACGGCTCTGAACTATAGACCAGTTTCCTTGACCAGCATAGTTTGCAAACTTATGGAGAAACTACTAAGGAAACATATCTCTCTTCACTTGGAATCCTTCAACTTTTTGTCAGTGAGGCAACATGGCTTCAGAGAAGGAAGATCAACAGTAACAAACTTATTAGAATTTTATGATGAGGTAAGCCAAATCTTACAGGAAAGAGAGGGCTGGGCAGATTGCATATTCCTAGACTCCCAGAAAGCGTTTGACACTGTTCCACATGGGAGACTTATTAGGAAGCTGCAATCAATGGTTAGAATAGGTGGAAAAATCTTGGAATGGATAAAAACTTACTTAGAAGGAAGGGAACAGAGGGTTAGAGTAAGACACTCAGTGTCTGAATGGAGAAGAGTTAGTAGTGGAGTTCCACAGGGTTCAGTTTTAGGGCCACTTTTGTTCCTTGTATATGTAAATGACCTACCAGACTCTGTAAATTCATTCATGAATATGTTTGCAGATGATGCAAAGATTGTGAAGAAAGTAAAAAACGAGAACAATGGTAGAGAACTTCAGGAGGATCTAAATAATCTGCATGAGTGGTCAGAAAAGTGGCTAATGAAATTCAATACCTCAAAATGTAAGGTAATGAGAATGGGTACAAGTGCAAGAAGGCCCAAGCTTGACTACTCGGTGGCTGGAGTACAACTTCAAGAGACAGAAAATGAGAGAGATCTAGGAGTAAACATACTGGCAGATTTGTCTCCAGAAATACATATAAATGGCGTAGTAAGGGCAGCATATGCATTCTTATCAAATGTAAGGGTAGCCTTCAGGCACATGGACAAGGAAATGTTCAGAAATATTTATGTAACCTATGTGAGGCCAAAACTCGAATATGCAGCCCCCTTTTGGAATCCACACTTGAAAAAGCACATAGCTAAGCTTGAAAAAGTTCAAAGACATGCCACGAAACTGGTGCCAGAAATACGCAATCTCGGTTATGATGAGAGGCTGAGGGAATTAGACTTGCCATCACTCGAAGCTAGAAGAGTAAGGGGGGATATGGTGACAGTCTTTAAATTCCTTCATGGTTATGATAGAGTGGATAGGGATCGATATTTCGATATGGCTGGCTCTAGAACTAGAGGTCATAGTTTGAAGCTTCGTAAGAAAACTTGTTTGCAGGATGTAAGGAAATACTTTTTCAGTGTAAGAGTAGTTGATAATTGGAATTGGCTAAGCGAGGAGGTAGTTAATGCTATCTCAATCCATAGTTTTAAGGACAGGTATGATAAGTATCACTAAGTCTAAAAATGGAACCGATCAGGAGACGGGAAGATACGAGCTCTGGGCTCTTTCCCGTAAACACAATTAGGTAATCACAATTAGACAATTAGGTAATCACACACCCGCTCACCACACCAGGTTCCGGGGCCCTAGACTTAAATCCCATACCCCCACACCTTAACAGTCTATCCAGACACCTTCGTCTGCCTCCTCTTCCCAACAGCAAACCCTCTTCACAGTAAATGAGCTCACCAACATTATTATTCAAGCCATACAGGCAGCCGTCCGACTCCTGAAAACCAAAGCCTCTCCTCAAGATGTCTACAATCATGTCATCGAAGTAGCCCATTTTGTTGTCGCCTAAGCCCTCGTCTCCAGAACCCACCACCAGCCTCAACAAACCACCACTCCAACCACCTCCACCTCCTTAAATCATCAAGATGTCTAATCTCGGGATTCTACCATGGAACGCCCAGGGTCTCGGACACAAGGTACAACATCTTGAAGGCATTGCCAAGGCTGACAACATAGATGTCATCATGGTTCAAGAAACCCTGTACACTGAGCAAAACGCTCCAAAAATCTCAGGATACAAAGGATTCTACCAGCACTGGTCTCCAGGGGAGAACAGAGGCAGCGCCACCTTCATCAGGAAAATCCTGTTAGTCAAGGAAATTACCCATCCGGTCTTCTGTGGTGAAGATGTCCACGTCCTTGCTTTTAACATCAAACTTCAGGGCAGCTGCATAGATCTGTACATTTACAGACAACACAATGGTGGCTTAGACCTGACTACCCTCTTCGGGCTGGCCAGTCATCGTGACTAGGTAATAGGAGGCAACTTTAACGCACACCATCCAAGATTCAGGTATGAGCGCCCCTGTGCTGCAGGCAGACACATCATGAGCCTGCTGGACGACCAAGAAGACGTCTCCCTTCTCAACAATCATGAACCAACTCATGACAGAGGTGGAATACTGGACCTCACCTTTGTCTCCAACTCCCTAAGGCAAGACGCCACATGGAGAGCTCATCCCCTGGTCACAAGCGACCACTACGGGATCCATCTCACGATGCCAGTTCCTGAAATCTTCCAAATCCCAGCTCCTCCCCCTCGATGGAATTTCAAGAAGGCCGACTGGGGTCGATTCCAGGAGCACCTCAGCAATTGGTTTTCAGCCTGCACACCATCCAAAGACATCGACCATGCAGAGGCCGAGCTGGTCAGTGCTCTGCAAGCTGCAGCAAACTCCTCCATCCCCCTCTATAAACCACAACACACCACTCATCGGGACAGATGGTACTACTGTGACAGTTGAAGAACTCAATCACCAGCTCAACATCATGCAGAAAATGCACAGGAAACGTCGCATTGAAGACTCCTACTGCACCCTCCAGGCAGTCAAAGAAAATGTCCATGAAGAGACAATCAACATTAAGAGGAAAAAATGGCTAGAGTGGTGTTCCACCCTAGATGCTCACACCTCTGTGGGCCAGATGTGGAGGAGCATTAACTCCTTTGCTAAAGATAAACCTCCTAAAATCATCCCCCACAGGGATCCTAGCAGGGCAGCAGAAGAACTCTCCGTCAAATTCGCGGATAGAGCAAGCTCCAACCAGCTCCCCATCACCACCAGAACAACTCTTCAGGACCTCACCACGGCAAGATGGGAAGAAATACAAGAGGCCATCAACACTGAAGATGAAACAGATGCCCCATTCTCTCTGACTGAGCTACTAAGAGTAAGCAAAAGCTCTAAGAACACAGCCCCAGGTGCTGACAGAATCACATGCACAATTATTCAAAATATGGGGCCCCAAGGGAAGCTTGCTCTGCTCTCTCTGATCAATTCAACATACACACGAAGAATCAAACCAGCCTCATGGAACAGAGCAGACATTCAGCCCATTCCAAACCCACAGGACCCTGACAACCCTCGCCCCATCTCCCTCCTAAGCTGCCTGAGCAAGATGGCAGAAAATATGGTACTTAACAGAGTCCGCTGGAAATGCCCATCCTTCCCAGAAAACATGTTTGCCTACCAGCCTGGTTTAGGCACCTCAGAATGCATAGCCTCCATTCTATCATTTATCAACAACTGCCGTGGATACATCATTTTTCTAGACCTAGAGAATGTCTTTGAACTAGCCAATGTGCCGGCAAGACTCTCAGCTCTCGTTGCAAAGCAGATCAAAGGTAACCTTCTCTCATGGATCAAGCAGAGTCTACAAAACCGTAGTGCACAAGTCAAAGTAGATGTGCACTACTCCACCTACAAAAACCACGAAAATGGGACCCCCCAAGGTGGAATCCTTAGCCCCTTCCTCTTTAATTGTCTCATGGAAAAACTCATGGACATCGCACTATCACATGGAGCCAAACTCTTCAATTATGCAGATGACTTTGCCCTTGTTACAACAGGCGACAGAAGCTCTAACAAGACACAGTGCTGCCTCACCAAGATTCACCTAGCCTTCATCTCCCTCGGAGTTAAAATCAATGCCCGCAAAGCCAAGGCCCTTCCAATCCACCAGTGGAGACCAGACACTAATCTTGTTATAGGTAATGAGCCTGTGGACTGGGTTACCAAGCACCAATACCTGGGTTTAATCATCGATGGCAAACTAACCTTTGGACCTGAAATTCAACACTTGCACGACAAATGCAGCCAGCTACAAGCGGTCCTTCGTCGGATGTCGGGCCTCTACGATGGAGCATCACTTAATGTCCTCAAAAGCTTCTATGTACAAGCCATACGCATCCTCATAGACTATGCTTGTCCCACACTCTGGTCACTAAAAGACCAACAGTGGGACAAGATAGAAGAAATTCAAAACAACGCCATGCGTACCATGCTAGGAGCCCCCATGTAAACCAAGAGAAAAAACATCCAGATGGAATTGGGACTCATGCCACTCAAACTCAACAAAGACTGACCCTCTTTGTGGCAAAAACCACCACTGCCCAACATAAATGCCTCGCTGGCACAAATCTCCATCTAGCCTTCAATCGCCACCCCGACCACCATCCTAGAACCTGGGCAGCCGAAGTCTGCGCTAGCCTGCAAGCACTGCCAGTCAGGGAGAGCATCTTAGCCAAGATACAGGACACTCCGCTTCCTGAATACCGATGCCCACCCCCATGGAATGACCAACCACTCGACATAAAGATCGAGCTCCCTGACAACCCCAAAAGCTTGGTAAACCCGGATGTCCTTAAAAACATATACAAGGACAAAATTCAGAGCTGGAGCAGGCTGAACTCTCAAGTCTACTACACTGACGGTTCAGTAAATCAAGAAACTGGAGCCTCAGCCGGTGCCATCACCACCGGAAACCACGTCCTATCCTGGACACTGTCAAACTCCTGCTCATCGCTCCAGACTGAGCTTGTTGCCATAGCCAACGCCCTCAACTTCTTCATCCAGCAAGGAGCTGACCATGCCCTAATTCTCTCTGACTCTAAAAGTGCCTTACAGGCCATCAAGAAGCCACTCCTCAGAGACAATGTATGTATCATCACCACCATCCTCAGCCACTACCACAGGACAACCAGCCTTGGAAAAGCCATCACTCTTGCCTGGATTCCCAGTCACGTCGGCATAAAGGGAAATGAGGAAGCCGATCAAGCCGCCAAACAAGCCACTCTTAGAGCAGAAATCCAAATATCTCTGTCTCCTGGGATTCAACAGATAAAAACAAAGCCACCAAGTCACTCCTTAATGCCTTAATAACTAAACACAACTTGTGCACAGACATTGGCTCCCCCTCCACCTGGTGGTACAAAGCCACCACTGATCTTCAGCGAATCACCCTGCCTAAGAACCTTCGACGAAGCACGGCGGTCAATGTATACCGTCTGAGATTCGGGTACAAGTGCACCTGGCGAATAGTGGATGATATAATCAGGGAATGCACCTGCTGCCAGGTAGCCTCACCACATCCACTGCTCCACTACATCCTCGAATGTGATTCCTTTTCAGAAATTCGACGGAAAACTGGTGCCCCCGCAACATCCAGCGAAGATCCAAATGCCCTTCATGTTGCTAGCTCCATAATCAGACTAGCAACAAACAACTACATGAACAGTCTACTAAATATCATCAGTCAATACCCTCCACCAAGATAACCATGTAATAACTCTCTCTCACCACCAAAACAGGAATTCATTAAAATTGTTTGATGTAAACTAACAATCCTCAACAGAACACTTATGTTTTCCACTATCTTTACAGATTTGCACAACCTCACCTACGGGCCAAAATAGGAAAGTCCGATCGCCCTCAAGAGTGAATACCACCAACAATAACCAGATTTCACCTCACCTCCGTGCCAAATAGGAAAGCCCATTTGCCCTCAAGAGCGAATACCACCTCCAATCAACAAAATCTTACCCCACCTGTGTGCCAATAGGGAAGGTCCGCTCACTCTCAAGGAAGAACATCAAGGATTCGCTTATGCCTGATATTACCACTGTCTTCTCTTTATCAAGAGCCTGTTTAATCAGTGGATTTGCCCTTTCCATCACAACATCATTCATTTTTTTCTATTACTATTTCTTATAGTCAACTGTTTGTACGCTTTCCAGTGCCACCACCTTCACAGCCTCTTCTACTGCCACATTCCCCTTTAGTGGATCAGCAAAGGAAGTTTCATGGCATCATGTTCTGTATTCAGCTCCTGAAACTCTTTTCTAAACTGTTCAATGTTTTCCTTAATCTGAACATTCCAAGCTGCAATCTCGTCTCTCTCACAAGTTTTCTAGCTCTTTTCTCTCTTGCCATTGAGCTTTATTTGTTTCCTCCAAAAATCTTAATTCTTCTCAGTGTTTCATTCTCTTTCATTTCTCTATCCATATTCTGAATTTTATCATCAAGGTTTATAACCATTTTCTCTAATTCCTTGACTTTTTGCTTCAATCTCCTAACAGCTACTCCTCCCAGTCCAACATCCCCTGGAGATCCCCTACCATCCCTCCCCCAACCATTGGATGGGGGGTTAGGGACAGAGAAGGCATCATTTTGATGTTTTCCCTTTCACATAATATAGAGAGAAGAAAATAAAAATTCAAAATAAGCTTCACACAGAATTTCTATGTCTTCATATGAGTATTATATAGTTACTCAGTTCATTTCTTTTCTGATAACACACATCCTAACTTAAAATATGACTTTGGTAATTTGGAAAGTTTTCTTTTGCAATTTATATCTCAGATACAGTGATATAGCAACCCCTAACACCTTCCTTCCTTTTCAGCCCAAATTACCAAAATTGTGAGTTCAAAATGAGTGTCACAATTATTCCACTTTCAATAGTGTAATATTTTAGCAAAATCTCTTTAAATCATGAAAAAGGCCTATATATAGTAGATGTTTTCTTATAAGTAAAAAATGTTTACATATGGCTATCTAAAATAGTGAAAAAGTGTTCTGTGCACATTTCGCTTTTTTTCTCTACTTACCATGAACTTGTCCACCAAGTGCATGACTAGTACTTAGAAATGCCCAAGCTTGACCCCCCTGCTCCCCCATTGAAGGAGGGGATGGAGCTAGACGACCACAAGGAGGTGAATGGTTGCTGGGAAAAAGATGAGGCAGAGGGCTGCCCCAGGTAGCAGCCAGGAGAGCTCTGCAGCCCCAGCTCCCCCCCCCATCTCCTGCAGAGGCCCATGGCCTCCTTTGTGAGCTGGAGGACTAGCTCTCGGAGTTTGGGTGTGCCATTAGGCCCAATCTACAGAGTAACTTTATCTTTCACACCACCACCTCTAAAGCTGAAGAGAGAATCCGCTCTCTCATTCCATCCACTTAACTGAGATGTCTCCATCTCAAAGGATTGGGAAGTGATCCTTCAAAACTTCCCATTGGCTTTGTCAGTGGAACTACTGACAAAGCAAAAGTACATCACCTCTACCAGCCACTGCACCTCCAAAACAGAAACCTAATCTGTCCTCACCGGGCAGGTCCTGGTAAAAATCTGTGCCCCCTCCTGCAAAGGTCTACTTGAGGATATGGGGGAAAATCAAACTCAGGGAATACAAACCTGAGTCCCTCAGATGCTTTTGATGCCAAAGATTTGGCCACCACCATAAGACCTGCCTATTCCCAGTCAGATGTGCTATCTGCAGCAAGGGGCATGCAACGGATCAGTGCCTTGCAAAGATCAAGGCCAAAGAGGAAGTATCAGCAAGGTGCCCTAAGTGCTGGGAGTGCCACCATGCTTGGAACACCAGTTGCTCTAAGAGGTTGAAGGGAATCTCTCCTAAAATCCCAGCCTCCACTCCTACCCATTTCTGCAACGCCTCTACCTTCATTCCTGCCCCTCCAATGACCTCCAACCCTTGGCATACTCTCCTCCTGCCCTCCCCAGTCCTACCTTCCCCCCATAACCCCACACACAATACTAACCCCTCTCAAAATAAACTAGCCCAAACCCCTACTCCTGTCCCCACACAGACACCCACTACCCCCCCCACACAACACTAAACTCCCACTAATCCCCCACAAACCTCTCATATTCCAGCTGCCCCCACACGCAGACCCCCCATCCCCATCAACTCCTAAGACCCCACACTCAAAAACTGTGTTCCTCCACAGCAGCCTCCCCAAACATCCTTTCCTACATCCAGAACCCTACCTGAACCTACTCCTGCACCCCTCTTCACACTGGAAGACATCACGCAACTCATCACCCAAGCGATACAAATGGCAACACAACTCTTCACGAACGATATGGGCCCCTCTCCCAGAGACAGCTTCAACCGTGCCACAGAAATAACCCACGGCATCTTTCCCCCAGGCACTAACCATGAAGAATTACCATTACCTTCACCAGACAGCCACCCCTTCTCTTAAACTTTCAAGATGCCTAATCTCGAGATCCTCCACTGGAATACTCAGGGCTTGAAAAACAAAATCCAACACATAGAGAGCATTGTCAAGGCTGACAAAATCGATGTGATTATGGTGCAGGAATATAATACACCCAAATGTATTCGGGTACCCCAGCTTCTATCAGCAGTGGCGCCATGGTAAAACGGAGGCAGCGCCACCTTCATCAAAAACACTATAATGGCTAAAGAAGTCACACAGCCTGTGAACCGTGGTGAGGGAATCCATCTCCTGGCTGTCAACATCAAAATCCAGCCAGTTAACTGACCTGGTCATAGGTAGGGATTTTAACGCTCACCATCCCATATTCAAGTCTAGTTTCACCTGTTCAGCGGGCAGACACATCATGCATCTGTGGGATGACTATAAAGATATTATGCTTAATGATTACGAGCCAACCCATGACAGAGGAGGAATTCTGGACCTATCTTCATCTTGGACTCCTTAAGGCAAGTCACTACATAGAGCATACACCCTCATGTCACAAGCAACCACTATGGGATCCATCTCAAGCTGGTGATTTCAGACACCTTCCAGAACCTTGCTCCAACTCCTTGATAGACTTTCAAAAAGGCAAACTGGGGCCAATTCAAGGAACACCTAAGCGACTGGTTTACAGCGTACACACCTCCAAGGGACACCGATCAAGCTGAGGTGGAAATAATCAATGCCTTGCAAGCCGCAGCTGACTCCTTCACCTCCACCACAGGGCCATCAGTATTGACAAAACCATCACCTTCGCTTAGATACCCAGGCATGTCGACATCAAAGAGAATGAAGGAACCGCCCACACAGCCAAGCAAGTCTCTCTCCGGGCAGAGATTCATGTATTCCTGGCCCCTGGTGCCCTCCAAATAGTCTTGGTACAAGACCACCACCAACCTCCAGCACTTCACCCCTCCCAGGAACTTCCACAGAAGCACTGCAGTCAACATTTATTGACTAAGACTCGGGTACATGTGCACATGGCAAATGATTGAAAACATCATCAAGGAGTGCACATTTTGCCAGGAAGAAATTCTGCAACCCCTTCTCCACTACATCCTCGAATATGAAGTCTTCTCCAAAATACTACAAAAGATTGGAGCCCCTGTAACTCCTAGCAATGACCCAAATGCCCCTCAAGCTGCATGTGCCATAATAAGAGCAGCCATGAACCATTTGGACAGCTTGCAATACATAATTAGCCAGTACCCTCCTCCTAGATAAATCAAAAACATTGACACAGAAAAGAACAAAAGAGGTTGAAGACAGTTCCTGCAACCTCTCCAGCATAAGCCCATCAACATGCTAGTATGGTTCTGTAAAGAAACTTTAGCTCTTGAAGATTATCAGCATTTTTTCATTTTTCTCTTAAGTTTTAGTCATCCAGTTATTTTCATTTTTATTCATATTTTTTTTTTCCTCCTATCTCCTATTTACTCTTTCTTCCTGATGGTCCCCCAGGAGTTAAAAGCATGCACGTGGCGCCATCAACTCTTCCTCGCTATCCTATCTAAATTTTCCTCTTCCCCTACAATTAATGGCATCTAGCCAACACATATAATACAGGAAACTACTAACCCTCTTAAGACCATCTGGAAGGATATCCACAACGAATGATTGGAAGAAATAAATAAACAAAGAAATACACAACGAATGAAGAAACAAACATCTATATAAATAAAAGACGAATGACAGAAAAATGAAGTAATTTTTTGTTGACTTTGCAAAAACTATGATTTATAGCTAGGGTATCTTAAGCTGTGAAAGACTGCTGACATAAAAATGTCAATAAATTTCGTATCTTACCTTGTAGTGAACTATATAGTAAAAAAGATTATGCAAGCATAGTGAATCATTGATATACTTCAATATTTAGCACCAATGAAGGCCAACTTCCTCCTGATATCTTATTAATCAAATTATTGATAGTCTTGTAAGAAATACGTTTTTTGCATATACCTAGAAGTATTCACAAGAAAGAGCCTTAACTCATAACTGCTCGTCTCCCTGTCAATTGTTTTCTCCTTCGCTGACAGCTACTATGCCTTTCCTTTTATCTATGAACATATTTAAGGAAAGATTATATAAGAAGTCCACAGTGCTACATCTTGACAAAATATGAAATACATACTTTTAGGAAAGACTTTCATCAGTCTTGACCAAATGATCAACGTCTACGTTAATTCTTCGTTTGTAGACAATGACCTCTTTTTCTCTTCAAATTACTTCTCAACCCCAATAGAACAACTGTGACATACATTGTATCAAATTTTCACTAGAAGGTGCAAGTTATCATAAGAAAAGTAAATGATGAAGAGTCTATGCCAGCTTGGGGGATATTTTTCATCTTGTTATTTTTATTCACTCTGTGATCATATCTCTACACATTTTCAACCAATTCTTACTTCTTACAGTAGCCTGCATCATTCATCAATGATACTGAAAAAGGAGAACAGCTACAACCATGAGTGTACGTACACGAGTACAAAGAGGTTTTTAATTGATGGCCATAACATTAACACATCCCTCTCATGGGAGATGTGGTGAACAATTAAAAACAAAGCAGAACTTGCTTACTATATATACCAGGATTTTCTCTCTCTGTGTAGATACTTTTGCATTGCTATTACACGTAGAATTATAGGTATAACCTCTAGATTCTTAAATCAACGTTGCAAGATGGCATTTTTGTCAGTCACTGTACCAGAATAGATACTGGTAGAGTAGTTGACAGAGCATTAATGGATTACGTTGTGGTGGACAGGAGGGTGATTGGAAGATTATTAGATGTAAATGTACTGAGAGCAGCTAGGGGTAAAGTATCTGATATTATTTAGTGGAAAGTAGAGTGAGAGTCAGAGAAAAGCAAAGATAGGGGAGACAAGTGGGAGGAAAAGAGGTGCTAAAAGTGAGTGAACTGAATAATTAAGAGAAAGAATGCAAGTATAAGGCTAGTCTGAAGAATGTGTGGAATGCAGTGATAGAGAAAGTGAAGGAGGGAGTGGAAGGGGAATGGAAGCGTTTTAAGGAGGAAGTTCTGAAGTGTGCAGAGGCAGCACAAGGAAAGAAACAACAGGTGAAAGTAAAAGGAAGGGTAGTGAATGGTGGAATGAGGAGGTGAGTGCAATAGTGGCTGAAAAGATACAGGCACTCGAGGTATGGTTGAAGAGAGGTAATGCAGAGGCATAGTGCAAAGAGGACGTTAGTGAAATGCA
>JAXCGZ010009552.1:20000-22500 GCA_037179515.1 Halocaridina rubra
ATCATGCAGTCTTACATCGGAGAATTCAAGTGCGCAAATTCTAGTCAGAAGAAAATGTCAGTTGAGGATTAGAATATTTCTTTGTGCTTTAGATATCTAAATGCTAAGTTAATCGAAGCAAGATCTCTCAGCAATAACGCCTGAGGCTCAAATAGTGTGGCATAGTCCCAAGTAACCAGCCGAGCGAAGCTTTATATATAGATTGAGTCCACAAACTCCTTTGTGGAAGGGAGACCTTGTCTCTGAGAAGAAATGAAAGAACATAAGGGTGCGACTAAGTAGAGGGTGGAGACCAACAGAAAAATGGAGAGCAAAAGCAAGGGCTTCATAGAATAGACTTTGACTTTATAATGATTACCTAAAGTGACAGAATTATTCAAATAATATGGTAGAAGTAGAACTGATGGAGGAAAGTCTCCATTGCTGGAGCATTTTTTTTTTTTTTTTTGCTATAAGTATGGCACCGCGAAGGCCAAAGAAAATTGCCTTCATCAAGCCTGCACATCGAGAAAACATTTAAGAAAAAGTAGCAGCTTTAGCACAAGGCAGAAACAAGAGAATGATAAGCAATAAAAAAAAAGGCTCAAAAATAATCATATTAGAGAGGATATAAAAATAGATTAACCATTTTTTAAGACCACAATTATGCATGCTTCAGTACACAAACAAAACCATTCTAAAATGCAAAGAAAAGATGGTGTCTTCATAGCGAGAGCTATACTCATCTATGTTTAGGAACAAAACTAGGATCACCCTCTTATATATGATTCTATTATATGCATGTGTGTGTATGTGCTTGCGAGCGTATGTGTTTATGAATCCACTAAGAGCTCTTGATCATAATCCAGACACATGGCATATTAACTGACCATCATCGTAAATAGGGAGTTGCCAACTGTAATGCTGTAGCTATTAGAAAATCGGAGACCTTTCTTTTAACAGCCAGAACATGAAATTAAACTATTTGCTATGTTTGTCTGTTTATTTTACACTATTTTCTCTAGCCTTAATCATAAAGGATTTCATGAAAGCTCGTATATCAAGGCATTTTTTTTCAATAGTCTATTAAAATCCTATCCTTATATAAAAGGTATTATGTATACCTTATCTCATTCACTCGAAGATGTTTTTTTCTCTTTGAATCAACTGCCATTATATGAGAATTGCTGAACATTGCTAACTGATTTTTTTATTGAGATGTATCTACAACAGTGATGAAGGTCTGGGCTGGTATGTATAAAGCATCTCATAGTCCTTAGTTAAAAGCATATTTTCCTTGTTTTAACCTCGGGAGTTCATTTTTTTTTATTATTACTATTATCTGTTACTTTATTAGTTACCAAGAAAAAACTCTCAAGTGTTAAAAACAAAGCAATTATGTTTTAACTAAGGGCTATGAGATACTTTATATATACCGGACCTAATGTAAGTTACAATTCTCACATACCTTACAATCTTTAAGTCCTGGACACTCTTCAATACTTTTCCACCTCAGAACATTGTGTAAACTGGGTAGGATCACTTGAATTTTATTGACACCTGGAATTATATAAAGTAAAATAAAATACTGAGAAATTAGATAATTAATTCTGATGGCTATTCCATCCATATTTGCTAGTATTTATATCTGTATATATTAACTACGAGGCCTACATAAACGAAACAACACATTACCTACATCCTAGTTATCTGCTCTGCTAAATGGAATTTTTTTTTCCACAAATGGAATAATTTCTAATGATTTAGGTTACATAGCCTTCATAATTGAGGGCAATTCTTTCGTCAGTTCCCCACATGTTAAAAAATATTAATTGATTTTCAGGTTTTTAGAAGAGATAATGCATTCCAGATTCACTACAAAAAGTAAAATGCCATAGAAGAAATGAATGACACAGGATCCAATGCTGAGGGCCACTCAGTGCCAATAATATCTTTTTTACTTTCTTGTTACTAGTAATTTCAATTTTGAGGGTGGACGCAGAGAGATTACGTTTGGGAAGTTGAGGCGTTACCTCTACTCCAAAAAAATTATCATCTGGTGTTCCACAGGGATCAGTACTTGGTCCTATCCTCTTCTTCTCTATTTACGTAAGTTATCTATCTTCTTTCATTTCTGATTGTATAGTAGTACAATATCTTTTTATGAGTGTGACACCGGGACAGGTAAAACCTTCCTTCATCAATAAAGGCCCGGGCACAAGAAAACACCAAATCGAAGGAAAAGAAAAAGGTTAAAGACAAGGTAGAGATGAGATAATATCACACAAAAGAAAACGACAGACAGAAAAAACAATTCAAGTGCAGAGGACCCAGAGATAAGGAGGACTAGGCCCTGAGATGACGATAGATCCGCTTTTTGAAGGATGATGGGTAATAAGAATTAGGAAAGACATAAGGAGGAAGAGACTTCCAGAGTCTGGAGGTAGATGGGAAGAAGCAGTTGCTGCACCGACCAATCCGCGAGCTACAAATCTCCACACAGTACCTGTGAGATTATGCC